>BSBK01009596.1:0-210519 GCA_027943335.1 Chamaecyparis obtusa | reverse complement strand
ATCCAAAATAAGTAACCTACGCAATGTGGTCATTGCAGACCAGGAGGCATAGAACCAAATGGAGCCCTACTGATCAGTCACACAAGGAAGGAAGTAAAGCTCAAGAAGGAAAAAGAAGACTAAAAGACATGCTCCCTTAAGTTGAAGTAAAGGATTTGAGATGTTACGTACCTCGTTTGGATGATGAATTGTCCTAGGAGATGCCCTTGAACTTCAACTTCTTCATTGGCGAGTTTTCTTTCTCTTCCATTTAGGGATACCTTGTATGGATTTTTTTAGACCTTACACTAATTAAAGAGAAGGAAAACTTGGTTGGTCTATTTCTATTAGCGTCATCCTACTAGCAAAGGTCTCTGGCATTGCTTGTAGGGAACAAATAGAAGACCTGTAATACCCCTCCCATAGTTTACTTTTCAGTTTAATTGGCTAGACTCTTTTAGGCCACTTTTCATGTGTGTATTAAATCCTTAGATAGATTTGATGTTATGTATATTATGTATATTATTTTATTGACCCCATACTTGCATGTGTATGGTTGGTATGTATGTTTTATATTTTTTGTTTCATGTGCCTGATATGGTTGAGGGACAGAGTCATAGTTACTTTCTTGTGAGATCCATACGATCGACCGATCCCTGTCATTGTCTGTTATATATTTATACATGTATGTACATGCTTGTCTTTTATGCAAGATTTTAGGTACTAGGCATCGACTTCCCTGAATTGTCAGGATGAGCGTGCCCTATTGCAATATCTCAATGGTAAGAGATGAGAGATAATAGATAGGTCCAAATCCCAATCCTAAGCCAATAATTATCTTGGAATAATGGACAAGTATCCATTTTACTACCCTTTGAATTCATCAAGGTGACGTGAATTTGTGAACCCTCCTTTATGTTTGATTTTAGTATTTTGATGTAGTCAGTTCTTTAGGTTTGCATGTCTGTGGTTTGATGTGATTTTGTGTTAAAATAGATAAATGATCTAACTAGAAATTAATTAAGTGATTAAATAATTAAATCCTATTAAATATAGTAATATGGATATGAAGGTATTTAATTAATGATAATTAATTAAATACATTTGTTTAATTTAAAAAGGCTTAGTTAAAAAAGTCCAATATTGTGAATAAAATATTTAATTAATTATTAAATCTAAAATAGAAATTAAAAGCATAATTAATGAATTGATACTTAATTATCAATTTCATTATTATATTATGCAAAAATATTATTTGTTAATAAATTATTAATTTGCAATTTAAGTTTCACATTCAGTTTAATAAAATTAAATTAGAAACTTAAGGTGAAGTTGAGTTAACACTTATTAAGTGAAAAGTGCATATTATTATTATTATAATTAATTAAATATGCAAAAAGGAAATTGATAAAAACAAAGTTAGGAAGTTGAGTTCTAATTCATGATTGGGTGTTGCACATTGAGTTCTGTCTATTGGGTTTTCTATAATGGAGATCCTTTTAGCTATTATTGCACACACGGTTTTGGAGATCACAGGTTTTGCTTGGAATTTGGAGTTGAAGAATTTTCTTGAAAGCTTGGATTTTTGGGAAGCTTGAATTTTGGACTGGTATAGTCATAGATCTATTGAATTTGAGGTAGGGTTTTTATTTTCATTTGTAAATCTTCTTTCCGAAAAGATTATTTTCTTCGTGTTTGGCAAATTGTTGTAGGGTTTTGAATTGAAGTTTTTATGGTTTTTATTGTTGGAGGTTTTGGATTTGAATTTTTTTTTGAGTTTTGTTCTGTGAGAAGAAATTCTAGTATTTTATTACGCATATGAGCTCATACATGTATTAAGCTGTATATAAGTATAATATTTTATAGTGTTCTAAAAACCCTTATGTTTAAATTCAAAGAAAATTATATTTTGGTTAAAACCCTAGGTTGTTCAAGGTGAAAACCTACAGATAATTGTTTTAGGAAAATATGAAATTTAGGTCCATTAATAGTTTGATTGAATTATTGAACAGAGTATTCAAGAGAACAATAGAAATTGAAATCATCAAAATGATTGAATATGAAAACCCAATTGAAATTAAATAGAAAAACTAGGTTCTTGAAAATCAATTGCTTCATAGAGAGAAAATTACATGTATATATAATTTGAAAGTTTCTATAAAAATATTAAATATTATTATTATTTCTTAATTTTCAGATTAAAAATTTTAAAAAATAAAAAAATGAAAACAATATTATTATTTATTAATTTTTAGATTTAAATAAAATAATTTTTAAATTTTTTTTTTATTATTATTTATTTATTTAAAAATAAAATAAAATAAAATAATAATAAAGATTAATTAATTTTTTTTATATACGGGTTTTGATATTAATGTTTTCATTTATATTTATATTTAAAAAATTAATAACATTATCTTATTATTAAATACATGGTGTCTTGTTATGCATGAAGATTTTATTTAAATACTTATTTAAAAAGTATACATGCATAATGAGATTTTATATGAATGTTCTCTTAATAAGTCAAACTAGACTTTAATATATACAATTGACTATTCTTAAACAATTGAGGCTTGTGTTATGGTTTGACTACTTGGTATATTCTATTGCCTTGTTTGATGTTGTTTATTTGGGGAAATTATGTTGGCTTTAGGAGTGGTACACTAGAGGTTTTGGGGTTTGTCTTCTATGAGACATGTGCATTTTTAGTATTTTGTAATGTTGACTTGGTCACGATTATTTCTACCCAACCTGATTTCTTAAGCTCATTATTTTGTGAACTCTTTGAGAGGGTGTGTTATATCATGTTATGGTTTGAGGACCAACTTGTAATTGCGAGATTATGGTTTGAGGACCAATGTGAGTTCTAGTTATCTTTTATATGGAACTAAAATTGATTATTGTGTTTTATATGATTTGAGAGATCTATTTGCGATCTATGAGCCTAGAGGAGGTTAAATAGGTTCATCTTAGGGGAGTGACTTACAATAGGGGTCTGAGACCCAAACATGTCAGTACCAGGGTAACCTATCATAAGTTTGTTAGTAAGTGATAACCTAATAATAAAAATTGGGAATAATATTAAATACAAGATTAATTATGGATGTCTCGCTCATGCCTTGAGTGCTTGTATAGGCTAATGATGGGAATGGGATGATACATAGAGAGTAGGTATGATTAGAATTCCTCGTCTTCATGAGATGGTATTCTGGTTCCACATGGGTCATGTTGAGGGTCCAGGGTCCAAAGTGACCAGTCCGAGGTAACTCAACTTGATAAATGCTTGAGGGTTCGGGGGTCTAGAGAGACCAGTCCAGGGTAACTCAAGTAGTTGTCCATGTGATGACACTCCCATAGTATGTAGCCTAAGTCTCCTATGTTTTGGTATTTTAGTATTTGGTGATTTTTATTGGTTCAATATTCTAGTATTTGGTGTTTTGGTACTTGTTGATTTTTTATATTTTTTATATTATCTTTATCATTAGTTGGTGGTACCCTTTTGAAATAGAAAGCCTTTAGGATCCATTGCTTAGTTGTTTTGTTGTGTTAGGTCTGTTATCCGAGTGGGGTTTGTTGTTACTCCTCAACACGGTAGGATTGGACCTTTGGTTACACAAGGTTGGGTGGTAGTGTTTTCTTTTACCATTTGAGATTTCAACGTTCCTATAGTGGTGCTGGATGATACTTATTTTTGTTATCTTTTTCTTGTTCCTCATTGGAGGCTTATTCGTATCTATCTTATGATGTTATATTTGTACATTGGATCAGTGCTTCATATGTGATTCCTTTAAGGGTTATTATACTATACTTTGTATTTGGTTATTGTTACATACCCTGCAACTTGTGCAGTGGATGTTGATTTATTATGTATACCTTATGGTATTGGATGTACTTGTTATTCATTTGTACATGAGATATTTGTAATTATTCTTAATCTAAAAGATTTAATTACTAATACATAATTCTACGTTATGGAACCCTTGAGAGTTGTTAACTATAATGGAGTTGTACTTATGTACTTGTTTGTATCTTATGATGTATTGCTTCTGCATTGTTATCATTATTGTTTGGTAAACTCTTAAGAAAAAAAATATTCTGTAAACATAGCAAGATATTTTAGGTTAAATTCCCCTTGGTTCCCTAGCAGGGCATTACAAGACCATGATTGGATTGCAATTCCAAGATGGAGTGGGATTCAATAAGGATAAATCCTAAGTGAGAGCATGATTAAAGGGTGAAAAGCATGATCTCTGCTATTGTATTGTGGCTACATCACATTCATCATCAAATAACCTTCTCCAAGCTCGACACTTATCAATAGAGATCTTAAAGGAGATAATTATGTGGTAGGACACTACCAAAATGAAGGAGATATGATACAAGATTAAGAAAAGAAAAATGACCTCAACATGCCAAACACTAAGAGGGACACATGGGCCAATCTGCTAGTTATCAAGGAAACAAATAAGAAAGTTATGATCAACTTGAACCCATGACACACTAGCCTAGGAAAGGTTTACGCCATAATTCTCATGACTAGAAGTAACATACCAAAGAAAACAAGTCGATGTGCCAATAATAGTTGAAAGCCGTTATGATGGTACACAAATCAATCCTCCTGCGAATGAGTTATTCGTGACATAATTCTAGCATGCAAGCTTGAGTTTATTTATAGCTCTGTCCCCTTCATTTAAAACCCATTCCTTGTTCAATTGAAATTGAATTCTAGATATTTATTCTATTTAAATTTGAGATTAAAATAATAAATGAATTAATTATTGAAAAATTTGGGTTATGAAAAAATGAGACAGAAAAGGGGAATCAATCAAATAATAAGATTATTTAATTAAGTGGAAGACTTTAGGTGAAGGGGACTTGTCACGGTCTTATGTTTAGTTGATTAGGACATTGGAAATATTTAAGGCGTCTATAGTTCTATACTAATTATTTACATTTATTTACTAAACTATAAAATTTATGTAAAGTTTTTAGTTTTTTTTCATATTTATTTTTAAACATATCTTCTCATATTTTTAAGGTGTGAAAGGGATATGAGGTGGAGATATATACAAATTGATATATTGAGACACATAGAAAGAAGGACCGATGGAGATTGAGTGTTAGATAAAGAGATTGTCAACTATTGTAGAGTACAATGTTGCCTCTATTAAAAAGAGAAGGTTGTTATAAATAAATCATTCCAACACATCATTAACATCATTTATTTATTAGCAATTATCAAACTAAATAGAGACTTCATCTATTTACTTATTTTCTATACATTTAGTTGACTATTCAATCTATTTAGTCCTATGATCAATCTATTCAGTTCTCTAATCAATCTATTCACTTCACTCTCCAATCCAATAAGTTAACAAACCAATCTATTCACTTGAAAACTCAATCAATTGAGTTCACTCTTAAATAAAATTGAGTTCAACTCTTCAATCAAAGTCAATCAATCTCCTCAATCATGGAATCCTGAATTCTTATAAATTGAGAGCTTATTCTCATAATTTGCAACCACATGAACCACATACTTTGAATTCTTATGTTGTTCAAGTGAGTACAAGTTGAGAGCCCACACATTTGCATCAAGAAGGAGAAGAACAAGGGAGAACTAATTTGGTTTGCACAACATTGTGTTTGAATTGAATTCATTTACAATTATTGTGTATGCATTTCCATTATTATCTGCTTCCTCTCTTGAATATTAGGGATCTATTGCAATATTTAGGCTCGTGGTTGTCTAATTGTGTTGTTGCAGGTAATCATACCCTCGAATCTAACCCCTATTCCACACACACACACACACACACAATGAGACAGAAAACAAGAATCAATCAAATAATAAGATTATTTAATTAAGTGGAAGACTTTAGGTAAAGGAGACTTGTCTGAGTGTTATATTTGGTTGATTAGGACATTGTAAATATTTAAAGTGTCTACAATTCTATTCTAATTATTTACATTTATTTAATAAACTATAAAATTTATGTAGAGCTTTTAGTTTTTTTATTTTTTATTTTATAAACTATAAAATTTATACAATTTTTTTAATTTTTTACATGTATTGTGAAAGGGATAGAAATTGAGTGTTATTGTGACCATTAATAATCTCCCCTTTATTATAATAAAAATCAAATTTGATTATATACAAATCATTCCAACCCAGCATCCACATCAATTCGTTATCAATAATTATCCAACTAAATAGACTTAATCTATTTATTTATTTTCCATAGAAAATACTTGTACACCAATTGATTTATAAAAAAATATTTATGTGGAGTCCCATTTTGTTGAACATGCTTTTCTGGTATTTAAGCACACCGACAGATGGAGGCGCGTGGAATGAGCGGTGGAGATGGAGATCGACGGGTAGGGAAGAAATCGACGGTCATTATAGGGTACAGGTGGGCCCCGCTTGCAAGCTGTGTAATCACAGAGTACAGAACATAAAGTTTGCTTGGACCAGAACATAAAGCCGTGGCTATTAAAAGATTTTGTTCTCTAAGCAAAATTCACAAGAGCAGAATGGCGGGGAGAATGGATCTGGATGGAAGGCCAATCGATGCCATCACAATCTGCATGATCGGTGGCGGGGGTTTCATTGGGTCTCATCTGTGCGAGAGATTGATGCACGACACTAACCACACCGTTCTTGCGGTTGATGTTTACAGCGACAAGATTGAGCATCTGCTCCAGCCGGGACAGCCATGGTCCAGCCGCATTCAGTTTCACCGAATCAATATCAAGCACGATCCACGCCTCGAAGGCCTCATCAAGATGGCCGATCTGGTACTTGCTCTTTCTCGCCTCATGGACTATCTCCCTTGATTTTCTTGTAGCTTCTTTTGGTCTTGCCTTTTTCTGCGGAGGCGGGCTTTGTTTCTCTCTGCATCTGTTAGAAAAGCGTTGGCATTCTAGCATAATCACATTTTCAGCATTTGATTACTGTTCACTCACATTTTGACCCCTACAGCCGTCTGTTTACCCAAATTACTGTTTAGCTGGAAGTTCTGACTAGACACATTACTTTGTAGGTTTTTGTTTGGTTAAGATTTAACTATGGATTAATGATCGAAAATGCTGAGATTAATATGTTGAATAATTTATTGTTCTTGTTGCAGACAATCAATCTGGCTGCTATTTGCACACCAGCGGACTATAACACTCGACCTCTTGATACAATTTACAGTAATTTCATTGATGCTCTCCCTGTGGTGAGTGTTCTCTTTTGTTGCAAGGAACGGCTGCACAAATAGTTTCTTTTTTAAAAAGCAGAGTCTTTCTTTGCATTTAGAAAGATAAAAGATAGTAATGCAGGTAATCGGGATGCTCATAGGACCCACATTTACATTTCTTAGTATCATAATATCTGTTGAAGAATGAGATCACAAGTGGAAGAATGAACTGATAGAATTAGAAGGTGAATTTTAAGGTTCCAGGCCTAGTCTCCATGGCAAGTTGTTATATAAGACCCTCACATTTCAGATTTTATATTCCTAATCTGACGGCCAAGCTTGAGAGTGGGAGTGAACCAAGCCTTACCAATCCATTTGCACATAGAGATTGATCGCTTACCTGAAATCTTGATCTTGTTTGTTGTCTATTTAGGTTAAGTATTGTTCAGAGAACAACAAGCGCCTGATTCACTTCTCTACATGTGAAATTTATGGAAAGACAATTGGGAGCTTTCTTCCCAAAGAGCATCCCCTGCGACAGGTATACCAAGGAGTCATTCTTCACCATTTCTATAACTGAGCTATCTGTTCCTTGCATGTAGTTCTATTTGTCTGAGGCCTTTCCAGTGACAAAGTTTGTGTGTACCAGGACCCCTCTTTTTATATCCTTAAAGAGGATGAATCTCCTTGTATTTTTGGTCCAATTGAGAAACAACGATGGTCATACGCATGTGCAAAGCAGCTGATTGAGAGGCTTATTTATGGTAAGAAGAATATTAATTACCGGTTGTTTTAAAACTTTAATGCATGCTATACACTGGAAAATTGTTTTGAAATTTGATTTGAATTTTTCCAGCCGAGGGGGCTGAGAATGGCCTTGAATTCACGATTGTTAGACCTTTCAACTGGATTGGACCAAGAATGGATTTTATTCCTGGAATTGATGGACCTAGTGAGGGTGTTCCAAGGGTTCTTGCATGTTTTAGTAATGTAAGTTTGGCTATACCCTGGTTGCATCCTTTGTGTTATCTATGTTAAGGATTGAGTGTTTTTGGCTGGTCAAATAATGATGAGGAAATGGATGCTGCAACACGTCGATGTTAAATTGCATTTGACTAATTGTTCAGACAATGGCTGATCAATGACTATGAACCCTCAGGGTTTATTACGAGGTGAGCCGTTGAAACTTGTAGATGGAGGACAGTCACAGCGTACATTTGTTTATATAAAGGATGCCATTGAAGCTGTTCTCCGGATGATTGTAAGTCACTCTGTTTTTGTAGAGGTAGACTATTTATCTATGTCTCATGTGCTTCATATTCTTTCATCATCTCACCTATTGGTTTCTGCAGGAAAACCCATCTAGGGCAAATGGCCACATTTTCAATGTAGGCAACCCCAACAATGAAGTGACTGTGAGACAGCTAGCTGAGCTGATGACTGAGGTGAGTGTTACATAAAAAAATAATCAATTGAACTTGTTTCATTCGAAGACTGTCTTAACTCAAGCTGCTATAAAACAATAACTCAGAGTTTAGCAACTGTAAGACACTTGTATGCAAACCAGTCTTAGCTTTGCAGATGTACTACGGAATCCCCTTGTGTACTATACAGGTTGAAAATATGACTTACTGGTTGTGAATGCTCCATAATCTTGTAACATGTTTGTGTTCAGAATGAAATTGAAACTTTATTTGAATGTTTTTTAGCTAATGCATAACACAATAAACCCCTTGGTAAGTAAGCTGTTTGAAGTTAGCTCAGATGTATAAAAATGTTTGAAGTTAGTTCAGATTTTAGATAAACTAATTTATATAGGTATTATAAGCAGTGCAAAAAGTCAAGCAAATGTAAAAGTCTCATTATGGAAATTGTGTAATGTGAAAATGCAATGTGATTAAGCGAATGTGTGCATTTTTGGTTGGCAATACAAATATAACAAAATCAGATTTCCACAATCCATTATGATGCACAATAAGTTTCTGGATTTGATTGTGTGAGTTTTTTTAGCATCAAACTCACCCAATCAAATCCACGAACTTATTGTGATGCTAAAAAAACTCACACAATCAAATCCAGAAACTTATTGTGCGCAATACAAATATAGTTCTAGCATTGTGCTCGCAATTTGAAGCATAAATTTACTGTTGCTTAGTTGGAATGTGCATTCGCACTTTCTGGCTGTGAGTACTAATCAAATATTCTGGTTGTTTTTGCTATGCTAAGTTATACTCGAAAGTAAGTGGTAAACCACGTCTGGAGACACCAACTATTGATGTGAGTTCCAAGGAGTTTTATGGTGAAGGATATGATGATAGTGACAAGCGAATACCAGACATGACTATCATCAAACAGCAACTTGGTATGTTGGTTTGTTTTGAATTTTCATGGTTTGATATTGCCTTCAGTTTACATGCCACTCCAACCAGGGAGTAAAACTTAATTGATATATAAAATTTACATGCAGAGTGGGAACCAGAAACCTCATTGTCGGATCTGCTTGAGTTTACACTGACCTATCAGCACAAGACCTATTCCCATGCTGTGAAGCAGGCCATGTCTACTGCATCAAGCTGAAGCTTACCGCATTTGCTGTTCAATCAGAATTGAAACTATTTGCCAAGGATTTTATCAGCTTACTACTGCAATTCTTTTGTGTATTGAGTGCCTGTACCTCTCGGCCCTGATCAAGCTTATTAAATATTCTTTATAAGTTTATAACGTTTCATTGTTATGTTCTTGGGGAATGCAAGCCCGAAAAACTAAACTCTAGAATTGTATTATTCTCGTTATTATTTACAAGTTTAAATTATTCTACGGGCTCACAGCTCTGTTTGGCATATGGTCTATGTTGGTGTGCATGTGCCCTTTTCTGGTCAATTTTGCTTTTGGCTAATATGGATGCAATTTATGGTAACTGTGTTCCTATAGCAGCTATCATTTAAATCTTTTATATGTTCATTGCTTTTACTGAATGACGCTGGTTTTGTCTAATATTTAAAAGATTTAGAGTGAAAAAAATTGATTTGAGCTTTAGAGCTTGCTGTTACCTGGCATCATCTATCTATTGCTTTGAGCTTTAGAGCCTACTGTTACCTTATATCATCTGGTTGGTTTTTGATTTTGGAAGATCTTTATACCAATGGAAATCAAAGCCTCAAAATAGCAGAAATAAGGCCTTTGGGCAAGGAAAAATCGTGTTTGGAAGCTAATTGACTTGTCAGCAGCACGGTTCATATCTGGTTAATAGTGGATTCACTTCATAGAAGGCTGAACTTTAATAAATGTTCTGGCTGGTTGGTTTAATGTTGGAGGATTTTGTGCTTTCACAACTTTATCATATTTGTTCCATGTTTTCTTTGTTCATAGATTAGAATTTGTTGGTTTTCTACTATATGATGCCAGATTTAAACGTAACCCTAACTTTTTTAGAGTACCTGAACCGGAATACTAAATACCATCTGTCATTTGTAACTGGAATTAGCATTTGTTAGTTACACAAATTCTTTTTAGGATGGGTAATTTAGTCATGGTAAAGAAGGGATATATAATTAACGCTTTATGCATTTTGGGCCGCTGGAGATTACTCCTGTTCAAGTCTTCGCCATATGGTTGTGTCCAAATATTGCACATTAACTTGTCTGCCAGGATAGAAAATGATCCGTAGTAAAAGAAAAATTAATAGAAAAAGTAAAAAGGCTTGTAGCCCTAGTTGAGAAGTTGTCTTAATACAACACTAAGAGTTGAGGAAAAAAGTGCATGCCTTTGAATTTTTACCCTAATTTTATACGTTGCTAAATTTTTAAGCAGCTATTACATATATTTTCCATAGACACACTTAAACGGGGCCATGTTTTTCTCTGAAAAAATTGGGGGGCCTAGTTGACAGGTTGTTTTAACTTCTAATACAACAACAATGGAATATTGTAGTTGAAAAAAGTGTGCCTTATTGTTGTTTTTAAAGCAGCTATGACATAATATTTTCCATGAATCTTTTGTTCAAGGCCGTGTTCTTTAGTTCTTAAAAAAAGAGTTTGCTGACCAT
Source organism: Chamaecyparis obtusa (assembly GCA_027943335.1). Lineage (NCBI taxonomy): Eukaryota > Viridiplantae > Streptophyta > Pinopsida > Cupressales > Cupressaceae > Chamaecyparis > Chamaecyparis obtusa. The sequence continues at coordinate 199,305 of BSBK01009596.1, read as the reverse complement.
AGATCTCTTATTATGGCCATGTTCTTTAGTTAAAAAGAAGAGTTTGTTGGCCTAGTTGACAAGGTATCCTAATATATCAAAAATTTAGTATTGTAGGTGACAAAAGTGCGTGCCTTTATTTTTCCTCATGTTATTTATGCTATTTTGCACATGTTAATGTTTTTAAGGGGCCTTAGCAGAATTATTCAACTTTACACAATAGAATTTATATGCTTCTAAGTGGGGTCTTACATGGTCAGTCTTAAATGGCGTGGAATCCTAAAAGATTTTGAGTTAATGTGTTCAGGGTGACTGTATTTAAGCAAAACTACGACTCTTTTGTTAAACCACATGGGAAAGTGGAAGTCTGGAAAACATTAAATACACTATTAGTATAGAACTTGATTAGAAAAGTGAAAGCCAACATTGCAGAAGATAACAATTAATCTAGGCTCTACAAACTTCCAATTAAGGTAGGCCGAAGATAACGGCTATGAGATCGTCTACGCTAAGCTCAGAAAAATTGAATACAGGTTAGAGAATAAATATTACAATACGGTAATCAAATACTCACAGTTAGAATGTAACCACACCACATCACACGTAGGATCTGCTGACAAAAACTGACCAATAAGTGGGCCATTCTTGCTAACTGCATTGTGGGCCACCGCCTTCACTCTCAATATGGTTTATGACAAAACAGAGTTTTTATTCGCTCAAACAATAGTCATACAATAATGAAAGATTGTTACTGGATCCTTCCTGTTAATGTTTTCGAACCAGAACAGTAAACAAATAATCAGATAAATCAATCAGCAGATGACACCAAAACTTATCCTGGGAAAACCCTTCCACTCGAGGGAAAAACCCAGCCACGCAAAAGAGATTCCTTTTTTGTATGCTCAAAACAAATACAGTGATCTTTATGCTTATAATTGATGACTCTCAATGGTCAATCAATAAGCCCTTCTCACAGTATACTGAATATATGAGACTATAAGTATCTCACAGATACTTCTCACGATGAGTATGTCTAACAAAACAAGCCAAGCTTGATCATACACTGATCAAATAAATAATAATCATTCAGATCTAAAGTATATATCACATCCTTGAGAACAATACTCTTCTGCCAATACTCAGATTGCTCTCTTACAATACACGGAATAATACATGTGCGGGTCTCTTACAATATCTTTCAAGAAAGGATAACAGCCCAATCATATTAACTGACCATTGACTGTTATTGAACCAGTGCCTTACTCATATACATATAATAACATTAGAACTCGGCACACATATACACAGACAGCTCCCAACATACATACACTCAGTCAGCTCTCGATACACACCCAGGCAGGCAGCTCCCGATAGACAAGCAGGCACACTGCTCTCGCACACAACCAATATGAGAATATAATGACAAGCTGCTCACGGCACACAGGCAATCAGGCAGCTCCCGAAAAGAAAACAATACGCTCTAGCACTCAGCTCCCAATAATGCTCAAAAGCCGTCGCATTACACAATACAAATAGGTGCCTCAACTACCGGTACATCACGGAGGCAATACAAGAAAAGTAGCAGTTACAAAATCAACCGATGCTTATAATAAGAGAACCGATGCAAACAAAGGAATATGAACTGACGATAAATGAGTCGACGCCATCATGAGGAAACCGTCGACTTCCTCAAATGTATGCATGATGCCAAACATTAATATGAAGAACTGCCGATGCAAGACTGCCACCAAGGATGAAGATAAATGTCTGGGTCCATGTCAGCAATTACATAGCGACAAGTATGCAAAAATAAAGAGGCACGAATGGAGGCAATATAGAATAGATTGAGCTCATCATGAACAACATCTCTGCAGCTTCATCGCAAGAACAGAGGGCAATAGGAACCACACATAGATTTCTGAGTAGATTGATCAAACACTTTCAGGTACAAAGATCTTTCTCGCAGCTATAAGCTTCAACACTTCCAACTCAGTACTTTCATCTGCTAAGTATGCTCTGAGGTCGATGTTATATCTAATAAACATGTTTTAGCTATTGCTGTATACATAGGGAAAAGAGAAAAATTAAACAAGAAAATAATAATTTAAGCATTGGTTTTGTGGAATCAATTACCATCAAATCCAAAATTACTTCAGTTATATTAGGATATGTGGAATCAACTCCTTTAGTTAAATTGGGATAGCAACTTTCATCATTTTGTAGTTTGTTTGACAGCATCTTGGTGTTGTTTTGTCAATTGTCTTGTGGTGGTCTTTCTAGTTTTTTGGCTGGTTTTGTTCTTGGTACTCAGGTCCTTTCAAAAGCTTCGTTTAATTCATAGCTCTGGTTTATAGTGTTTATTTTAATAAAAAAAAACAACTTTCATCATTTTTATTTTTTATTGTTTGATAGGAAAACGGGAGCTGGGTGATCTAATCTCTTGAAAGCAGTTAAGATGAGTTGGAAACCTTTGCTACAAAATGGCAGTCATTTTTGTTGCTGACATGCATCCTGCAAGAGTTGCAAGAAGGTTCCTACAGCAATTGCAAAACAGTTCTTGTAGTAGCTGCAGGATATCTGTATTGTGAGTGCAAAAACCTATGCCGTTGCCTATAAAAATGGTTGACTGAAACCTTAACAATCACAGCAGCCTAATTGGCTACCATCGCTTGAGCTCTATAGTTCATTCTCTGCATGCTTCTGCTGCTTCCTGTGTTAGTTGGGGAGAGTATATACAGCACTGCTCTTACTACGTGCATTCCTCTCTTGTAATAGCTCAAACTATATCATCACTTTGGATCGCTTTCCATAGTTTGATTAAAGCCCAATCAGGATGTAAGTACGTGCATTACTACGGACATTCCTCTCTTGTAAAGCACATCCTAGAGGTTGACACAAAAGCATGTGGGATAAAAGCCATATACCTTTTCTAATTTAGTCCTTACTCTTTAAACAGTTGCTACTGGAGTTTCCAATTTAGTCCTTACACTTTAAACAGCTGTTCCTGTTTTGCACCATTTATAATGCACCTTGTCTCTTAATGGCTAGATCTTATTCTCGTGTTCTGAATTGTAGGGCCCGTTTGGAACATGGAATATGAGCCCATATTCCGGAATATCATTTTCCGATTTATCTATTCCATGTTTGTGTTCATCTTAACAAAGATGAATTGGAATTTCGAAATTCCAATTTCGCCCAAAAAATGGGCATTCCATCTTCCATTTGAAAAGGTGGAATTAGAAATTCTCATTCTAATTCCACTTTTCAAATTCTCATTTATTCGGCCGTTAGGTCTGTTTGAGAAAAAATAAAAATTTGGAGTCCGATTTTTAACACTATCCGCCAAAATTGTTGGTCATTTTCTCTGTGTTCGCTATCGTTGTCTTCGTTCTTGGGTATGCGTATACAACCTCCAGAATGCCCTTGTGAGGGAATATTACCATGTTCTACAAGACCATCTGAGTATCACTGCAGAAGGCATGCAGAGTGCCTACCTGTTCCATGAGTGTTAAAACCCTAGCATTCTGAAGCTGAAAATCCACTCCATCGACTCTAGAGAAAAACAATTTGTAATGAACCTCAGAGGAAGAGGCTGGATGCTCACTGCAATCCATTTCAAGAGATGCACACAGGAAAAGACTCATATTGTTTGAATTTCTTCGCCATTTATCTGTAGCGACTGAGGTTTTTGAGGCAAGAACAGTATATACTGTCAATTGTCATATTTGGGAAAGGCGCAAATATGTTCTGGTCTCAAAATTATGAAGATGTTTGTCTGCTGCAGAATTTTCATTTCAGACAATTTTGAATTTCAGCGAAGAATGGAAGGCTTTCAAAAGCGAGTTACTGTTGCTGGTCAGTTTCCAATTTGGTGGTGCTGTTTACAATTTTCAAGCTTTCAAACAATGTCATGTTAAAGAATCTCCCACTCGCAATTCCTCTTCATCGAGAAAGACCCTCAATCCATGGTGGGTGCTGAGGGAACCAAACGGGTCATCCTATATTCTGGAAATCATTTTCAGAATTTGTATCTTCCAGAATTGACTATATCTGGCATTTGGTATTCCATGTTCCAAACGGGCCCGTAATGATTGGTCCCATGTATGTTGCCGGTCGTGTTCTGTAGCAGCTGCAACTAACAATTTGGCTACCCTAGTTTTCATGCTTCCAACTCTATTTGTTGCTCTACCAACAACCATTTAGCCGCCTCTAGCTCATGGCTATCATGGCTTGCCTTTTCTGTTAGGGCCTAATGGAGGCCAACATTGAGTCTTTGAAGATCAGATTCACTTGCCTGTGATGGAAGGGTATTTTCTGACACAAGGAAAGATGCTAGGAGTTTGTTCTCTTCTTCTGGTTGTGGAATGATGGGTCTTTCTCTTCAAATGCTGCATGCAGTACCAACTTGCAATTGTGCGGTTTGCTCAGGCCGGTATCTGCTATGAAAACTCTTCTAAGAACCGCAGGGAACGATTTTTGAGCTATAGGTCTGTGTTTTTTAGTAGGAACCACACCTGCACTTATGACTGTTGCAGAGTCTTTCTTAAGTTTGAAATTGGGCTCTGCATCTACTGCAGGACCCACATACCCAATGCCTTGAGGCACCTTCTGTTCTAACTCATTGGGTTTGCATACTGATGAGAACCTCTATCAAAAGAAATTTTATCAAATACATAGTGGGCGAAAATTCGTTACTGACCCTTTGCACCTCCTCAACCATATTTTGATGAAAAGAAAGTAAAAAATGTTCATTATCTGCCATGCCTTAGATGTAGCCATACAATTTTGGAAACCTACTGCCATGAACCAAATGACATATAGGGCTAGCGTTGTCTACAGAGCAGAGGACAATGTTTGTCGGGTGCCTTGGTTAGTTGTATCTGCCTGCTCCCTTGGCAGCAAGAATTCCCAACACATCTCTTCCAAAATCAGGACTCTGCTCAATTGATAGTGCCATTGTTATGGCAACAAGTTCTTCGGTAATGCTGATATAGTTCCCTTTGATGTGCATATGGCCACTCTAAATTCTTGGGCAAACTAGTTATCAAAACCTGAAAAATGATCTTAGAAAGCCCAACCAACTGCTATCCTGGAAAATTTGTAGTCGACATGTGTTGTTGAACTAGAAATGCTTCAGTGGGTTCCTGTCTATTAAATCTTCCACCCATTATTCATGGGAAAGGCAGTGACCAGAGCTGGAAATAGATAGGTCATATAGACAAGCATACCAGCTGCAAAGCTGCAAGAAAAGGAACAATAACCAACCAGGACAAATGCTTCTGAGATGCCTTCACTGCAATACTTGTGTTCACACCCTGAAAAGTGTAAGGGTAACCCTGAAAAAAACGTAACATCAGAATAAAATGATAAGAAACGAAAGGTGAACACAAATTATATAGACAAAGATCTACTAACTTAAGGGCACACAGATGCATGTAGACAAAGATCCGACTCAAAGGCACACAGATATATGTAGACAAAGATCTAACTCCAACAAAGTTTAGAAGAGAGAAAGAAGGAATGTGAGGAAGTTATAGCAGCAAGGAATGTAGGAAATGAGGTGTGGCTATATAGGGGGAAAGCTCAAATAAAAAAGGTGCCCCTCCAAGATCATCTCTCAATGGTAGCTGGAATTGTAGGGGTTAACCCTTGGAGGAGGGGTCCTGGTTTGGGGCACATAGCAGACGGATATGACATCATTATACTTGTTGGAATTCATAAGCATGAAGGCTGCAAGGTGCCAGGTTTATAAGGTTTTAAAAGATCTTGGTTTGGAACGAGTTAATAGAAAGTGGAAAGGGGCGTGGAGGAGTGACAGTTTTATTAAAGGAATCATTGGTAGGAATAATAAAAGTGGAAAAGAAGGGCCCAAATAATAAATTTATATGGATGAGTATCACAGATAAAGAGTCTACGTGCTTGTTACTTTGCTCTTTATGTATCTAAATCTTACAAGAAAAAGAAGCTAGACAAAAGAAATCCCTATTTGGTATTAAAAATGGACATAGCAGAATAGTGCACGGTGTGATCATTCTTATGGGGGACTTCAATGCTAGAACAACAAATAACCAAGTACTATTCCTCAATAGGGAAGAAGGATTGAACAAAAATCCATTATGGCTAGAGGAAGAAGCGAGTCAGAGTGGAAAAGGTTCTCGAGACAAAAAAACAGAGGAGATAGTTCACATTTTGGAGTTGAGTTGCTGGGGTTATGCAGCCTCCATGATATGACTATTTGTAATATCATAGAAATATGGCCAAGATATGGAATATTACATGATATTCAAGGTATCCATTTCTTAAAATTCCGAACCTCTTGTTAAAAAAATTCTTGGCTCTTATTTAATTGTATGGTTCTTTGAAGTCCTCATTATCCTGTTAATGTGTGAGCTTTTGCTCCGGATAATCTTTTGTAGGTTGTTATATGTTTGATTTCAGTGCATTTTGCTATGCAGCTTAATTCCTCCAAAAGATAGCCAACTTGCTTAAAGGTGTCTTTATATTCCATAGCTCAGTAGGCAGTCTGTAAAGACACATCCAGATTAGAACTAGGGTCAGGCTTTCAAATTTTGGATCAAAAACCTCCACCCATGGCTTCATAAAGAGACCGGCCCTTCCCATAAAAGCTTGGAAAACATCTCTTTACGTGAAATAGTCAAAGACAATTTGAAAGAAACCTTGCGGGAGAAGATTTACCTAAGTGGAAGACTTGGTACTAACTCTTTTTTAACAACCACTTCTGAAGATCCCCGGCGATGGCCAAAGGCCTAAAATTTGCTGAGTAGGGCATTGATCCACCTGTTAATCCTGAAGCCTAATAATTGAGATTTATTTCGATGTTGGGATTATTTTGGTTCCATTTGGGCCTTTCTTTGTTAAGGAGGAATTGCTGTCATTTCTTCCTGCTCTAGGAGACTTATCTGCCATGAATACAGGCCTAATGATAATCCCGGTCTGCGCTCGTTCCCTACCTTTCTAAGTTCGGATCTATCTTTGATCATAATGACTCATTTATTCTATATACATGATTACGGGCTTATTGAAAAGGACAGAGATACAAATAACTATGTAATGTAGTTATTTCCGTATGAAAATATAAAATAAGAAAATAATAGTAATGACAGAAAATCTAAAAAATATTAATTAAATAGCCGGAGAGTTGAAGAAGAGTGGAAAAAATAAGAGAAGTCGGTGTAAGTATTTAGAAGCAATAGAAATGGATCTTTTTATAATTCTTGATATTGTACAATCTATTTTTGGGTCTACATATGGCTTATAGCAATATGAAACTACTTCGTGCACCATGTACGAGGTACATGATAGTGCTACAAACAAGGCATGTATGCTCTACCTCTTGCGATATTTGAACTTGTGACATCTCTTTCAAAAATATAAGTTCCCACCATTAGGCAAGAACACCATAAAAACAAAGAAGCAATGTGAAATGATGAAATTCAAGGCTCCAACAAGGGGAACGTGGTAGCAAAATATTGGTACTTAAATGTCTAAGTGTAGCTATAGGAGCAAATAAAACCCTTTTCCAAGGGTCTTTGAGCAACAAAAGACAATATCACTAGAGGTTGGGGACATTGAAACCTCAATATCAAATCTCAAACTCAATGCTTTCTTCATTGAGTGACATGTTTTTGGTAGTTAAAAACTCACATGTAGAATTGGTGTTGACAACGAGGTAGGGTTGCAAAAATAAAATCCACGTTGAAAGATTTTTTCCTAGTAGAATGTATTATGACGAAGAAAAAGGAGGCGATTTTAAATGGTGCAATCCATTGTTGATGGATAGAGTAAGCTTCTATGTGTATGATTTATAAAGCCTAATTCTAACCCACTCATTCATGTTCCAACAAACACCCCCATGCAACTTATATTGTATAATCTACCATTATACTGGGATTTGGGTATTCTCACAAAGATAGGCAATTCACTAGATCCTTCATCAAAATGGATGAAAACATTAAGGATGGTGATGTGGGGATGTATACTATAATTTGTGTCATCATCAGTTTGGATAGCCTCCTTTAATGAGATTGCAATGTCATAAATTGTACTCCTTTAATTAATGAGTCCAATTTTGTACTCCATAAGCACTTATTTTAGTTTTCTATTCTTCTAAGCACTTTGGAGATCAATTCTTGATTTAAATTAAGAACATAAGTCCTATTCTATTTTAAATCTCAATGCACTCCTCTTTGTGCCCTTATTTTAGTGTGCCCTTTATTTTCTATCATCTCAAGCTCATATGGAGTTCTATCCTATTTTAAAATTCAGCACAATTAAAGCCCCACTTCGATTTTCTCAAATACCCATATTGATTTTATATGTAATATCATAACCCTATTATATTTCTACCCTCAAAATTTGAGCCAGGAAAGGGTTGGACTATTTAAATAACCATAGACTATGTCAAAAATTGATAGTGTTTGACATGCTTTTCATTGGTTAAAATTTCTAGAGGATATTGTGTAGGCCTCAATATTCCTAGATCTAGCCTCCATATGAGAGTACAACAGTTGCAGGTTGGCTTGAACGCAAAAATATGCTAAGAACCATAAATATGACATCTCTCCTAGTTTATTTAACCACATTCAATTTTTATCATTCCAAATCAAGAGCAAGGATTCTTCTTAAGAGTAGATTTGATTCAAGGAGAAACAAACTACAATAAGACATCTTTAATTATGTATTTATGATGGATTTTGTGACGATTCATCATGTTATTTCATTAACATTTGGAGGATTTATCCTAAGAGCATTGCATCATCAATCAAGGGTATACGAATTTCAATTCAAACACTTCCTTTTGGTTTAATCTTTCCTTTCAACATCATTGTTGTTGGGTTGATTCCCAACCCTAGGTTTGACTTAGGCAAGCTCCTATACATCCCAACACCATTTTTATCTCATTGTTTGTAGATACAAGTCTAGAAACATGTTTCGACTCTAGTTTGGGGGTGGAAAGGCCTAGTACAAACAAAGACAAACAATTTGGCTTAATTCATCAGAAGGACTAGGGCACTTAGCACCATAGTCCTAGTAATTTGGCGTGAAAGTTGATCCATAGATAGTTTGGAGGCTCTTGAGACTAGTTCAACTTTTCAATTGAACCTGAGACACTTGGAGGACTATGTGCCTACAGACAGTGTCCAACCATTTTTAGCTCATATTATAGACATAGGTTCCTCTCTGATTCCTCTTTCTAGAATTGTATTAAAAAGGGCATGTTAGATATGTAACTTGCTATTTGTGTTGATTATTGTTACTTTTGCACCATTTAGCCTAGTTCTTGCTTTGTCACTTTCCAATCATATTCAAAATCAATACAAAACACAAAAAGAGAACAATCAATCATCATGCCTAACTCTCTCAAGGGTTGTTAGTTGATCCTATTGCTTGTTCTCTAATGTAATTGATGGGATGGGGTTCCACTCTTAGTTTGTATTCTAGGTTTAGATCTCATTCCCCTCAATTACAAATAAAAATATTTTGATAGGTTAGAAACTGACTTCAACAAATTGAAGTGTAAATGATTGCAATCAAATGCAAAAAAACTCTCTTTTTGGACATGCTATGCAAGAGTATAAGGAAATGCGATCCAAAATAAATATAACAAAACCATCAAAGACCGCTAAAAGATCAACATTTCAATTGAGAAGTTAGCCTAGAGTCTAAAAAGCTCATCAACATGTACGAAAAACAAAAATTCCTTCGAAGGCGAAAGCTTGTCCCATGGCTTGTACCAAGTGCTCCCCTGTGGTGGTTTGTAGCCCTGATGTGGTGGACAATGTGGATTTTTCCTATCGCCATGGGCTAGTTGGTAGATTCACTAGTTTCTAGCCCTCTCTTTCGAATTTGCACTCCTGGGTTACCAACTCTTGGAGACCCGTAGTTTCTGGTAACATTGAACTCTATCCTTGTGCCAAGGGGTTTTTTATTGCTTCATTTTCTTCTTCTGAAGATTGGGACTTGGTTCTGAACAAGTTGTGGGTTTGGGGGAATCAATCCCTTTCTGCCAAACCTTGGATAATTTCATTCAACTCTCTTACTGAACTGCTAAATGTGTGTTCAGTATGGGTTCGCCTTCCTAATCTCCCACTCCATTTCTGGGACATCTCCTTTGAGGCCATTGGTAACTCTCTTGGCCGTTTCTTGAAGGTGGATGAAGCTACAACTACTTTGGGACATTCTACTTTCACCCACATCTTGGTGGATATGGACATCTCCCAACTGCTCTCGGAAGATGTGGTACTCATGGTTAGGGAAAGGCCATAGAATCAAGTGCTGGATTATGAGGGCCTTCCCTTCCGCTATTGATGCTTCTTTTCCATTGGTCACATGGCCACTGAATGCGTTCTCCTATGGTGAAAAGGTGCTGCTACGTGGTGGAAGGATGCAAGCGATGCTCATTTGACAGCTCATGATTTGATGCTCTTTCTGATTCATCTTTTGAGGGCTCATAGGTTGTTGACGAAGATGGCGCCCCTATTGAAAATATTGATGATGCCCCTGCTATTGATGCTCCTTCTACAGATCAGGGTCAAGATTCTACTGCCAACCCATGTCTTGCTTCTGTTGCAACACTCGTTACTGCTCCTATGTTGATAACTTAACTAGTGGTGGTGGAAAGGGGTTTACCCTTCGTCCTAAGCCCTCTACTGAATCTAAACCTTCCCCAGTTTGTAATCCTATATTTGCCTTACAGTTAGGGGAGGAATATGTTGTTGAGATGCTATCTCAGACCTCTCCACTAATGCAATGATTTGTAGATTTAATGGGTATTGGCCTAATATTCCTGGGCTCCATGCTTGGATTTCTAAGCACTGGGAACCCACTGTCTCTGGTTCTATCCAGCTTTACCCTATGGCTAAGGGTTTATTCATTGCTAAGTTTGAAGCAACTGAAGACATAAGGATTATTCTGTGTGATCACTTTTTTAGTTGGGAGGATCGTTTCCCATTAATGGTTAAGCCCTGACATCCAGATTTTGACCCAAACTCTGAGACCTTCAACAAGATGCCCTTGTGGGTGAGACTCCCCAATCTCTCTTTTCATCTGTGGCTGGATTCAGTGCTGGAGGAAGTGGGTGAGGTGTTGGGAGATTTTCTGATGGTAGATGAGAACTCATCTGACCTCTTTCATTCTACATACACTTGTATCCTTGTGGACATTGATACTTTTAATGGGATACCTGAGAAAATCAAGCTGATGTATCCTAAGGGTTGTTAGATATAGCCATTGGATTGTGAAGGTATCCCCTTGAGATGTATGTGTTAGCATGAATGTGATAGGGAGGTTGGGAGAGCTAATCACTAACCCTTGCCTAGGTCCACCTAGTGACCCCTTAGGTGTTCTCAATTGACACCAAATGACCTTTAGGACTCCTTCAAAGTTTCAATCCCCTGGTCTTCAATCCCAACCAATCTACCAAGTCACATCTACCAAGACACCAAAAGGTTCTTGGTGCTTACTTCCTTCATGCACACATTGACCCTTAACAATAGGATAAGGGCTCATCACCTCCAAAATAACATAAGCTCTTGCAGAGATGAGGAGGTGTTGGAAAATGTCATGTTTGGTCCCAATTGATGTCTTAGAGGTCTCACTTCATCAATTTTCTTACCGATCTCATACTTCCTTCCCAATTTAGGGCTACAAGGAAGAGCCCTAATTAGGCCTCCTCCGAGAAAGTAGGGCTTTGCTCCTATTTTCTACCAAAGAACCCTGCAAATTGATTCTGGATTCTTGAATCAATATATAACCTCTCAAGGATTTTGGAGGTTTTAGGGTTTCTCCAGGCCGTACAACCCCCTAACAAAAAATGGGTGCTTTTGGGAGGGTTTTACACTTTTACTGATTGCATGTGTTGTTCTTGAGTTTTTGGTGACCAAATGGATTGGTTACACCTTCTCCCTTCATGCAGTTCTTGCCAAGGGTTGTCTAAGACCTCCAATCACTAATCCTCATTCCCCTATTCATCCTTGCAAGGTATCTTCCTTCTTGTCTCAATCATTCCTAGCCGGGCTCACCATAGGCTCGCCTAGGGCTTGACTGTAAAACATCTTGGAAAGATTTCTAGGGTCCCTCCTCCTGTACATATTACATACATGGAGTCTACTCACTATCCCCAAAAGGTTGTACAAAATGAACGGTGGGATAGTGAGTTAGATCCCCATTTCTACAACTCTCTTGGTATGAACCAGTGAACAAAGATAACACAAAAGATTTATTACAATGTAATGAAATGTAAAGGAAATGATAAACTATTGAAACAAAATGAAAGTAAAGATACTAATCTACATCTTCCATCAACTACAAACCAAAATACAACTCAAAACATAGTTCATGAATTCACTGATTATCAAACTAGGTAAAAAATCTTCACACTGTGCACACCTACATAATTAACTCTTTGTACAGTAGAATATCCAACTTAGGATTTGATCCAAGGTTTTCTTAAATGGCATGAGGATGGGCTTAGGAAGGGTTTAGGGTCCTCATAAGCCGATTGGGGCATTTGGACAAGCTTACTTCGAGCAACTTCTAAAAGTTGCAAAAGTTTCTATGCAACTTTTACAACAAATTTGCAACTTTTGACAATATTGCTCACCATAGACCTTGGAGAGGTCCTATGGAGTTCTAAACTCTATCTTGACTCCAAAATTGATTTTCTACTTACTCTAAAACTTGTGACATCACCATGACATCATCTATCCACACTTACCATGCAATAGATTATCATACTATAGTCTCTCAATATAGAACCTAGGACCTAGATAGACTTCAAATCCCTATTGGAATCCACACCTTGGTCAACATGACCTCAGGGAAATCAAAACATGCCAAGAATGGCTTACAAATAAAGAAAAGACAAGGGTGCTCCTGCACCATGCTCCCCCTCTACCCAAAGAATTCAAGGTACAGTAGGGAATAAGATAGAAGGGTTAATGCTAGACTTCTTAAAGTCACTTTCTTCTACCCATGTTGCTCTAGATTTAGGGTGACCCTTCCACTAGATGAGATGTTCCAAGTAGACCCTGTGCCTGGTCTGCTTCTTCACTCTAGATTTGAGCACCTTCTCATCTTGAGGCTTGGGATTTGGAGGTATAGCCAATGGATTGATATCTGAAAACATCTCCTGCATATTCTGAGTTACCTCAGTCAAAAGCCCTTTATACTTGACTAAATCTACAACATTGAAGATTGGAGAAATAACTAGATCTTGTGGAAGATCCACTTTGTAAGCATTGGATCCATACTTAGCCAAGATTTTTCATGGGCCAAATCTGTTCATCTGCAATTTGGTAGGTACTCCCTTATGCATTCTAGCCTTGTTTAGGTGTACCATTACATACTCACCTACTACAAATTGAACATCTTTCCTCCTTTCATCTACCTTTGCCTTCAACTTTTGAGTTGCCTCTGTCAAAGTTCTTTTGACTTGCTCTTGGACCTCCTTCATGGTTTGGGAGAAGTCCTCTGCATGTCCACTTCTATGATCCATGCCTCCTAGGTCTCTGAGCTCATTTACTCCCCTTGGATGCATCCCATATACCACCTCAAAAGGACTCTTACCAGTGGTTCGGTTCACATTGTCATTATAAGCATACTCTGCTTGAGGGAGGACTAAATCTCAAGTCTGACCATACTCCTTAGCTAGGCACCTTAGCAAGTTACCTAGTACCCTATTTATTACTTCAGTTTGGCCATCCGTTTGGGGATGATGAGCTAAGCTAAATGATAGGTTAGTTCCCAGCGTATTCCATATGGTCTTCCAAAAATGACCCATAAACTTTGAATCTCTATCTGAGACAATGCGAGGGGAAGTCCATGATTTCTTACCACTTCCTTGAAGAAGAGATGAGCAATGTGTTTGGCATCATGTGTTGTCTTGCATGGGATGAAATGACTCATCTTGCTAAACTGGTCCACCACCACATAGATACTATCCAACCCTATTTTTGTCTTAGGAAGCCCCATTATGAAGTCCATGCTAATGCATTCCCATGGCCTATTAGAAATGGGTAGGGGTTGGTAAAGTCTTGCATTATTAGCTCCTCCTTTGCCTTTCATGCATATCACATATTGCTCTACATATCTCCTTACATCCCTAGGTAGCTTAGGCCAATAGTAGAACCTTTGCACTAACTCCATTGTCTTATTGATGCCAAAATGTCCACTAAGACTACCATTATGTTTTTCCTGAATGAGATTCTCTCATTGATCCCTTGGGAACACACAATTGATTCCCTTTGAATATCAACCCACTTTTCAAGGTATAGTCAGCAAACTGACTGTGCAAATGATTTTGAAAATCAGAGCATACCTTATAAGCTTCTGAGAAATCTTCATCATCCTTATAAATTTCCTTGAAGCTATCAATCCTAATGCTTTGGAGTTGAACCTCTTTGACTGTCAGCAACCTCCTACTTAATGCATCTGCTACCTTGTTCAAATGACCCTTCTTGTGCTTGATGGTGAAGGTGAAGGCCTGCAGATACTCCATCCATTTGAGATGTCAATCACTTAGCTTCTCTTGGGTGTTGATGTAACTCAAGGATTTATTGTCTGTGAACACCACAAACTCCTTAAGAAGGAGGTAATGCCTCCACTTCCTAAGTGACTGAACTGGAGCATATAGCTCCAAGTCATAAGCTGAGTATTTCTTCTTAGCCTCATTGAGCTTCTCATAGAAGAAGGCTATGGGCCTATCCTCTTGGCTCAACACTCCTCCAACTGCTATGCCACTTGCATCACACTCCAAGGTGAACAACTTATCAAAACTAGGCAATATGAGAATGGGTTGTGTTACCACTTATTGTTTTAATTTCTCAAATGACTTGCTAGCTTGTAGTGTCCATTTAAACTTGGTATTCACTCCACCCTTTATGGTGTCTAGCAGTGGTGCATGTATGCCACTGAAATTCCTTATAAATTTCCTATAAAACTGAGAAAGACCATGAAAAATTCTCACCTCTGTCCTTGTGGTTGGTGTAGGCCAGTTTAGGATGGCCTCCACCTTGCTTGGATGAATTTTTAGTTGACCTTTGGATACCACAAATCCCAAGTAAACTAGCTCTTGTTTGAGGAATTCACATTTCTCCAAGTTGATTGCTAGATGTTCCTCATGGAGTCTCTTAAGCACAACCTCCAAATGCGCTAGGTGCTCTTCCTTTGTTTTGCTGAAGATGAGTATATCATCAAGATATACCCCCACAAATCTGCCTGTATAGTTCTTTAGCACTTCATTCATCAATCTCATGAATGTGCTAGGGGCATTATTAAGCCCAAACGACATCACAAGCCACTCATATAGCCCTTCAGTGGTTTTAAAGGCTGTCTTCCACTCATCTCTATCCTTTATCCTGATATGATGGTAATCACTCTTGAGATCCAACTTGGTGAAGTATTGGGCTCCTCCTAGACAATCCATAAAGTCCTCAATCCTAGGTACAGGGAACCTATACCTGATTGTAATCCTATTAATGGCTCTTGAATCAGTACAAAGTCTCCATTTTCCACCCTTCTTGGATGCTAGGACCACTGGTACTTCACATGGACTAATGCTCTTCTTTATGAGCCCTTGATCAAGAAATTCTTGCACCCGCCTTTCCACTTCTTGATTCTACTTCGGTGTGAGTTTATATGCTACCTTATGTGGCAATGAGGCCCCTGGTATGAAGTCAATTTGATGACTTATTGACCTCTTAGGTGGTAAGGTTTCTGGTGTCCCGTCACTCACAATGTCCTTATACTTGCCAAGTAATTCTTGAATATCCATTGGTAAGGGTGCTTGATTAGGTTTCTCCCCACCTTTAGGCTTCACTACTATAGCATATCCCTCACTGTCCATTTCTTGGAGTGCATGTAACAAATCTTTCCCACTACTCAATAACACACTAGGAGTCTTAGACTTCTCCCCTTCATCTTCTAGCAAGGATTGGATCTTGAAGGTTCTTCCATCCTTCTTAAAGGTGGCAATGTTGTCTTTCCCATCATACATGGCTTCTTTGTCATATTGCCATGGCCTTCCTAACAATAGATGGCATGCATCCATGGGTAGTACATCACACAACAACTTATCCTTATACAAACCAATAGAAAGTTCAACCCATGCTTGCTCATTTAATAGGACACTTTGCCCCTTATTCAACCATGTTACCTTGTAAGGGTTACTATGAGGTACCTTAGTAACGTTGAGCTTTTTGATTGCTTCTTCTGCAATAATGTTGTTTGTGGAGCCAGAATCAACAATCACCTTGCATACTTTTCCCATGATTTTACACCTTACCCTAAAGAGATCTCTTCTTTGCCTTGGCTCTTCTTTTGCTAGTTGCCTAATGAGCACCCTCCGAAACATGAGGTTCTCTCCCATTTTTGATTCTATATGACTAACTTCTAGTGACTTGACACTTGAAGTGTCTTCTTGAGTGTAGGCCACTCTCTTTTCTGTATTGGAAGAAGATGCCTTCTCTGGACACCTATAGGCTGGATGTCCCATTTGGCCACAGTTATAGAATTTCATGCTAGCAAAATAGGATTTGCTTCTACATGCACCTCTCCCTTTGCTAGATCCTCCTTGATTGCTTCTACCTCTGCCAAAGTTTCCTCTAGAAGATGTTTCACTACTATGCTTTGCAAGTTTAGACTCTCCATGGCTTCTTTGTTCAGTCCCTCTACCTTGGTAACTTCCTCTATGACCCCTTTGGTCTCTTCCTCTTCCTTTGCTCTTGGAGGTTTGATCTTGCTTCCTCCTACTTTTGTCTTCAATCTTGATGGCTAGTTAGTAACACTGGTGTACTGTTTTGGGATTGAGAAGAGTCATCTACTCTTGAATACTCCACTTCAAGCCATTCAAATATCTGGCTACTTTTATGCTCTCATCCTATGACACATTAGACCTCATGCAAAGCTTTTGAAATTCCTTTGTATAGGAATTAACATCAAGGTCCTTTTGTCTTAAACTCTACCTCTTCTTATGCAGTTGTATCTCATAGTCATTTGGCTTGTAGATTTCACTTATCTTACTTACCATGCCCTTCCAAGTAGAAATTGGGTTCTTGCCTTCCTTTTCCCTCTCGGTTTAGATAAACTTCCACCATGTCAATGCAGAGCCTCTAAGTCTTGATTTGGCTACCCTTACCTTCTATGCCTCAGTGACCTCATCACATCCAAAATGGTTTTCCATGCCTTGTATCCAGTCCATGACTAGATCTACCCCCGTCTTGCCACTAAACAATGGTATCCCTTCTAGAGCCTTCCCACTCATGGATTTCAAGGATTTCAAGAGGGGTTCCTATTGCAATATAGGGTCAGGTTCTAGAGTCTTTTCCTCTTCAGGAACCTCTTTATCCTTTTCTTCTGTCCAATCTAATTTTTCACTGACTTCTTCAGTCTTTATCTGCACTTCACCCAATACTTGTTCCAATTGGGCTGTCCTTTCTCTTAAAAACCTATTGTCTTCCTCCTGGTCCTCGACCTTCTTGGACAACTCCACATTAGTCACCATGTTTGAAGACCCAATGGATTCACACTTTGACATACACTAAGCAATCCCAAAAACTTTTGGGGCTCTGATACCAATCTGATAGGGAGGTTGGGAGAGCTAATCACTAGCCCTTCCCTAGGTCCACCTAGTGACCTCTTAGGTGTTCTCAATTGACACCAAGTGACCTTTAGGACTCCTTCAAAGGTTCAATCCCCTAGTCTTCATCCCCAACTAATCTACCAAGTCACATCTACCAAGACAACACAAGGTTCTTGGTGCTTACTTCCTTCATGCACACACTGACCCTTAACACTAGGATAAGGGCTCATCACCTCCAAAGTAACATAAAATCTTGTAGAGATGAGGAGGTGTTGGAAAATGTCATGTTTGGTCCTAATTGATGTCTTAGATGTATCACTTCATCAATTTGTCTTACCAATCTCATACTTCCTTCACAATTTAGGGCTACAAGGAAGAGCCCCAATTACACCTCCTTCTACGAGAAAGTAGGGATTTGCTACTATTTTCTACCAAAGAACCCTAAAAATTGAATCTCGATTCTTGAATCAATATATAACCTCTTAAGGATTTTGGAGGTTTTAGGGTTTCTCCAGGCTGCACAACCCCCTAACAAAAAATGGGTGCTTTTGGAAGGGTTTTATGCTTTTACTGATTGCATTTGTTGTTCTTGAGTTTTTGGTGACCAAATGGATTGGTTACACCTTATCCCTTCATGCAGTTCTTGCCAAGGACTTTTTATAAGACCTCCAATCACTAATCCTCATTCCCCTATTCATCCCTGCAAGCTATCTTCCTTCTTGTCTTAGTCATTCCTAGCCAGGCTCACCATAGGCTCCCCTAGGGCTTGACTGTAAAACATCTTGGAAAGATTTCTAGGGCCCCTCCTCCTATACATATTACATACATGGAGTCTAATCACTATCCCCAAAAGGCTATACAAAATGAACGGTGGGATAGTGAGTTAGATCCCCATTTCTACAACTCTCTTGGTATGAACCAGTGAACAAAGATAACACAAAAGATTTATTACAATGCAATGAAATGTAAAGGAAATGATAAAATACTAACACAAAATGAAAGTAAAGATACTAATCTACATCCTCCATCAATTACAAACCAAAATACAACTCAAAACATAGTTCATGAATTCACTGATTATCAAACTGGATAAAAAATCCTCACACTGTGCACACCTACAGAATTAACTCTCCGTACAGTAGAATATACAACTTAGGATTTGGTCCAAGGTTTTCTTAAATAGCATGAGGATGGGCTTAGGAAGGGTTTAGGGTCCTCATAAGCTGATTAGGGAATTTGGACAAGCTTACACTGAGCAACTTTTACAACAAATTTGTAACTTTTGACAATATTGCTCACCATAGACCTTAGAGAGGTCCTATGGAGTTCTAAACTCTATCTTGAATCCAAAATTTATTTTCTACTTACTGTAGACCCTATGACATCATCATAACATCATCCAACCACACTTACCATGCAATAGGCTATCATACTATAGTCCCTCAATCTAGAACCTAGGACCTAGATATACTTTAAATCCCTATTGGAATCCACACCTTGGTCAACACGACCTTAGGGAAATCAAAACATGCCAAGAATGGCTTACACATATAGAAACAACAAGGCTGCTCCTACACTAGAATGTTAATGAATGTTGTTAGTAGGGTAGATTGGATATTATTTAGAGATGATTGAGCTCTTATATGTTACATTTATGACTAGGTTTGTCATCGATGTCAACATATATGCCTTCTAGACAGAGTTAATAGAGTTACATGCACAAATTTGTTTGGAGAGGTTTTATACTGATGAATTGAGTTTTGCAAGGATTTATTAGAATTTAGGAATGTGTTTTGATGATGTGGTTACACACGCATAGAAAAAGTTATGAAGATATGTTCGAGTTATGCGAGGTTTACTGAAGACTGTTCACAGTGAGAGTTTCTAGGAACTGGTGAGAGTTATTCAAGATTTATTATTTCTGCAAGGTTATACCTAGTTCAGTGAGGTTGGTATGTTGTTGAAGACATGTTTAGGATACTTGGATAAACATGACAAAATCTACTTTGAATTCTGTGAAGACTTGTGGACGATGTGAAGCGTGTTATTCTTTGGGAGAGGACTACAAATTAATATTCTTATGGAAGTGTTTAGATGTAATGTAACATGTATTGTAAATTCTTTTTGATGTCCTATATTATCAATTGTAAATTGAGAAATCCTTTTGGCCGACTCAATAATCATTAGGACTTCGTATAAAGGAAAGGAAGTTTATTTGGATGTAAAAGGGTATCATGCGGTCATGAGATGTTATGCAAGCTTTGAATACAAAATCTTTATGATTAGAGCGGAGGATGATGCTGTTTATATATTGAGGACTTCAAAGGAACTATATAGGAAAAGAGAGTTGCTATTTTAGTCAGTTCACCCTTGGATGTGTTATCGTGAATATTGTTTAGTGAAGACAGTCTTGAAGCAATTTAGATAGTGGGTTTAGTTGTCTTCATTGTGTTTCTCAACAACTCCTCACAGGGTTGGGATCTTTTAGCAAGGATCCAAAGTCTCCTCACAGGGACTCATATGTACTGATTGCATTATATAAGACTTCTAATAGGGTCTATCCTTTCACAATGGAATTTTATAATAGTACATCATCTTGTGGGCATCATTCCCACCAGGGTTTTCCCTCTGATCAAGGGTTTCCCTAGTCAAAAAAATTGGTGTTATTGTGTATGTTTATTATCTTGTGGTTATTCCTATTATTGGTTACAAGTTTAAGATTTGATAACGTTGAATTTAATTTAATTAAGCTCAGAATTGATTCACCCTCCCTCTCAATTGTGTTGGTGGACTTTTCTTTGTAACAATTGGTATTAGAGCCTTGAGTTCTTGAAGGAAAATTTTAATAGCTTAAGGAGATCCATGGCTACTACATTTTCTAGGAAAGAAAGTATGAAGTTTGGTGGAGTTAATTTTGACAATTGGAAGGAAAGAATGAAGACATATTTTCTATGCATGGGAATTGACTACTTGCTGGCTATCAAGATGAAGAAGATATCTATGGAGAAGAAAAACTTGATTCATGTACAAATGAAGAAAAGAACCTATACATGTCCAATATTCTTTTTAGAGAGGCTATCCTATCAACTCTTCCGAATATGGAATATACTGAGGTAAAAGATCTACGACTTTCTATTGAGATTTGGACTAAATTGGAATTTTTTTTTGAAGGAGATGAAACTTTGAAGAATGCTAAATTGTAAAATTATATTAATATATTTGAAAGTGCTAAGATGTAGGAGGATGAAACTATAAGAGGTTACTTTAGTAAGATTACTGAGATTGTTGCAGGAATTAATAATCGTGGAAGAAAGAAAAAAAATAATGAAGTCATATAGAAGATAGTGAAATCTCTTCCACCGACCTCTGAATACAAAGCATAGATAATTGAAGAAATGATTACACCTGATTTTACCAAAGAGTTGCTACTTGGAAAGTTTTAGGCACATGAGCAATGGCTGAACTAGAAGGAATGATCACCTAGAGTGGAGACAACTTTTAGTGTACAAAATGATAGACCTATGTTGACAAGAAGTACAAGTACTAGTGGAGATTATACTAGATATTGGACATCTAAGCAAGAGGAAGAAATGAAGTTTGATGATGTAATGCCACTGATTGCAAGGAGAGAACCTAAAGGTAAGAAAGATTTTGCTTGTTGGACATGTAAAGAATTTGGTCATTTTTCATCTAAATGTCCTAAGAGAGAAAAAATCAGATATAGAAAACCTTATAAACCTAAGATAAAGAATTGCCTTTATGTTGATGAAGAAGGAGAAATTGCATTTAAGGATGTAAACATTTTAGAAAGTGATGATGAAGATGAAGATGAATTAGGATTTTTTGCTATTAAAGATGAAAGTTCTGATGAACAAGAGGTAAAAGAAGAAAAAACTTTCATTTCAGCTTCCCATGCAGAACAAAAAAATTCTAATTAGATTATTGATAGTGGACGTTCTCATCATATGACTAGAGATGTGGATAAATTGTTTGAACTTAATAGATATGATGGAGGAATAGTTAGAGGTGAAAATAATGCACCATGTCAGATTAAGGGAAAAGAATCTATTACACTTGATGGAGAGACTAACATTGAAGATGTTTACTTTGTTGATGAATTGAAACATAATCTTTTGAATGTGGGACAACTTATGGACAAATGATACATGTTACTTTTAATGGAGAAGACTTGTGTTATCAGAGATAGTGATGGAAAATTGATTGAAACAAGAATAAAGACAAAAGGTTATGTATTTCAGATAACACCTACTGAAATGACATGTTTGGTTGCTAAAGTGGATGACAGTTGGCTATGATATAAGAGATTTTGACATATCAATTACTTTGATAAAATTGTGAAGATTAGTTCAACTAATGTAGCTAGATACTTGACTAAGATTATGAAGCCTACTAACATGGGTTGCAAGGAATGTGTTATGGATAAACAAAGAAAGAATTCATTTCCTAGTAAAATGTTCTTAGGGTTTCCATTATCCTCCTTTTTATATTCATTACACCCTCTCTTGTACTTGTAAGAATTATTTCCCTTGAACCCCTTCTTATTGAAAATTTGAGAATTTTTCTCCCAACCAAATTTATTCTTTCCTTTGTCCCTATTTGCATCATTGTCCTTGACGTTATGTGTAATGCCCCTCTAGGGAACCCAAGAAGACATGACATAAAAACTCTAAAAATGCAATTTTTTTTTTCCTTTTTTAGCTAGAACATGTAGACACCAAAAAATTGTCCTAACAATTACCCTTATCCTAGCCAACTAAATATATATTTATTATTTACTTAATTTTAGCCTTATTCTACCTTAATTAAATAAATTCACATTTATTTAATTTTATCCTATCCCATTTCCCCTCATCCTAATCCTCCATTTAATTAAGTAAATGATCTTGTTTACTTAATTAATCCCCTCTTAACCCACTTGAAATTAAATGTTTCATTTAATTCTATTTGAGCACATGGCTCCTAACTTTAACCCTCATCTAATCTCACTTCCTTAACCTAACCCATCCTTCTAACCCAACTCAACCCACTTTCTTACTAATTAATCCCAATCTCCCACCTAATCCCATCCTAATCATTTGCACAACCTTAATCTAAAGATCAAGAAATTCTAACCTAAACCCAAGTCACATGTGACTCTTACAAACCCTTACACACTTGTCTCCACATGTCATTGACATGTCACTTTCCAAACCTTGGTTCTCTCTTTCTCTTCCACCTTTTGGCCCATGTCATTGACATTTCATTTTTCAAAATTTTTCACACATGTGAGCAACCTTGGTTCTCCCATTCTCTTACATATCTTGACCTTTGTCATTGAGCCATCACTTTATCAAGTTTCTCACACATGTGTGACTAACTTTGGCTCTCTTACACCCTCTTAAACCTTCTTACACTTTTTCATGGGCATGTCATTTTCAAAGGTTTCTCACACGTGTGAGAATCTTTCTCCCTTTGAATGGTCAAACCCTAATCCACATGTCATCTACATGGAATATACTTGGCCTCCACCTCATGGCCACCTCATTGACCCTGAAGAATCTTAGCCCTTCATCCAACTTTTAATCAAAACCGTCCATTTCCCTCAAATTCTTATAAATTGAGAGCCTTTCTCCTCATTCAACAAGCCTTTTTCACACATTGTCATGCTGCAGGATTTGTGAGAAACTACATTCCACCCATCTTTGACAAATCAACACTTAGTCATTTTGGAGGTTTGCATTTGTGTTGAGTAGATTAAACTAGTTAATTAGTTTATCTCTTCATGTTTACATGCTTATTTCCATAGTATTTTGAGGTTTGCATGAATATGCTAGGATAAAATTAGTTTATTTAAGTTTATTCTTTTATTACATTTTATGCAATATATTTTGGCACACTCGGTGGGACTCACTTCACGGGTTCTATACTAACTAACTAATGTGTTTTTTGAGCGTTTCTTGAATTTTTGAGCTTGTAGGTTGAAGGCTTGCGCTTGGAGCTCAACTTTTGCAAAAGGTTCAAAATCACAAAAATAGCTTCACCATTGTGCTTGGAGGAGCCAAGAGATGAATTTTAACATATTATTCCCTATCTTTTTCTTTCTTTACTTATTTACAAGACTAGAAAATATATTCATTGTTTATATACTTTAGATTTCTCTCTCTTTTTTTAACATTTTTTTATTGATTAAAAAAAAATGGATCTTCTTTTGTAGTTTGTTTTATTAATCATTTCAAAATCCTATCACTTTTAGTGTAAAATATTTTATTTATTGCATATATATATAAATAAAATATATATTTGTATATAAATAAATAAATATAATATATATTAGTATATATATAAATATTTTTTTTTTTAAAAATCAACTATATATATTTAAATATATATATATATATATATTTATATAAATTAGAAAAATAAAAAAAATAAAAAGAAAAATCAATAAACAAAAACAATTTTTTTTTTTTTAAAAAAAGGGCTAATAGACTATGGCAACCCAGCGGACTATTCACAGTATGCATGGACTGTGACAGCTTGCAAAGGACTGTTCATAGTCCGTATAGACTGTGATAGCCTGCAAGGATTGCTCACAGTCAGTAAGGACTGTACAGGCCCCTGCCCCCATCATGCCATTTATTAAACATAAAGTCAAAAATTTAATTTTTTTTAAAATTTTAAAAATTAAAGGTTAAAAAGTTAAAAAGTAAAAAAGTAAAAATGTGTTTTATCTTTTAATTTTTTAATTGTTGTTAATAAATTTTAACTTTTTGTATTTTCTTGTTGCAGGTGCTCAGCCCTTGGTCATATGGGCGACTAGGGGCTCTGCTAAACTTTTAGCCCCCTTTCCGCTAGCCTATGGTTGTGTGTGTGAAAATTGTACCTGATCTGTAAACACAACACTTCAGTAAAACATTAGAGGTTAGTGATAATCAAAATCGTGCAAAATTGAAAGCTATCTAACCAAGCGATTTACTGCCTTCTAATAGGTGCGAGATTAATGTTCTCAGATTGTAATCGAGATCAGTGACCTAGACGACACCTAAATGAAGGATTTGAATGCAAAAGATGGATATGAAATAAATGCAATTAAGCTATTTTTTTGGATTTTTCTATGCAATAAGAATGAATGAAAAACTGATATGAAATTAATCTATATGAAAACTGATATGCTATGCTAATCTAACAATGATATGAAATATGAATGCAAAAATAAGATTGATCTCACAAAGATGTCGATTCGCAAGAGCTTTGATTCTTCAATTCCAATTCTCCAGCGTGATTGTGCAAAATATGAGATGAATTATGAAGAGCTGAAGCTTTTAATTTATAGAAATCCAGGGCTTTGGAGGTGCATGGATAAAAGCCATAAATCACTCAAATAACTCAGGTTGATTTTTGAGTTATTTTTAATAAAGGATAATTAACTCACAAAAACATGCAAAAGCTAAGCTTTAACTCAAAATAGAGTTTAGCTTTAATTGATATTTGATAGTTGTCTGCTTTTATGGTTGTGCATGTTTTATTTATGAATTAATTTAATAATAAAGTGATTTATTTCCAACTTAACTGCTTTTAAAAATAAAACAATTGATTTATGGGTTAATCAATTATTTAATCAAACTTTTATTAAAAACTATATTATTAAATAATGACAACTTGCTT
Source organism: Chamaecyparis obtusa (assembly GCA_027943335.1). Classification (NCBI taxonomy): domain Eukaryota; kingdom Viridiplantae; phylum Streptophyta; class Pinopsida; order Cupressales; family Cupressaceae; genus Chamaecyparis; species Chamaecyparis obtusa. The sequence continues at coordinate 174,062 of BSBK01009596.1, read as the reverse complement.
TAATTAATTAAATAAAAATTTAATCAATTATTCATAGGATATTTGGATTTATTGTCAAAATTTAAATAATATAATTAATAATAGATAGAATTAAATTTAATTATACAATTAAGTGGCAAATATTAAATCTAATTAATTAAATATGAAAATATTCAATTAATCAAGCTTTAGGATAAATGTGATTTATTGCCAAATAATTATAAAATTAAAGATAATTATGATGATTAGGAATATTACTAGGAATATTCCCCGATGCAGAATTTTAAGATAATCAATTAGGATTCGATGATGTTTAGATGTGCCTTAGATTAGGACTTCGATGTCGATTTCATTCGATTTGTAGATATAGAAGATTAATGAACTTATAGCCCATTTTTGGGGTATTACAATGGTCACATGGGGCCCATGGGCTATACTTCAAGGAGCTTATTTAAGCCTCTTTCATCCTTGCATTCCACAAGAGGGCAATTGCATGAAAACATTAATAAATTTTGCATACGAGGTCAAATTTTGACGATTTGAAAAGCACCAGAAAGATGATTAAGTCCTCTATCTAGATCTACAAACTATTTTATTAGATTCCTCATAGAAAATCAGGTGAATGCGTTCAAAGTCACCCTTTCTTTGTAGTCTTAAAACACTCATAGCTTGGGCATAAAAAATCATTTTTTAGCAAATGTTTTTTTTAAAAATTCATCATAAAAATGCAAAGAATTTGATTTTGTTATTAGTTTTAGCCTTATACAATCCGTTTGAAGTGTTTTCCACACATTTTCAAATTGGGCTTAAAATTAACCTTCACATTTTGGGTTTGGAATTAAAAAGAACAAGTGTATTTTAAACCTCAAGGCCACGTACGTATTCTCTCCTCTCACGCCTTTGGGTAATCTTGAGTGCACCATAAATACGTGGTCTTATTTTCTTTTTAGGAGGCCTTCTTGGGGATTTGATCACCTCAAGGGATGACCTCAACTCCCATGTTTTGGTGGAGTATAAATAGAGGGAGGTGAATCCAAAGACACCTCTCTTGGAAGTAGAATCTTGTCACTCTTGGCTAAGCCCCAAAGAACTTTATACCTTTGGGAAGTGAAGGTAGAGATTTGGGTTACCGTCTCCTCCTGGCTGTGTGGCATTATTCTCTTTCATCTATGGATTTGGGCCTCACGTACCTTGCGTATATCAAGGACATTCCCCAGTTGAGCTTGTATATCCTAGTCGAAGCCTCAATAGGATTGTTGGTGTGTTTGATGTGCTTGAATGTTTAAAACCTTCCCCATTTGCAACCAAAAGGGGACACACCATCTAAATTAAGCCTTAGCAATTGTGCTAGTCTATAATTTCATTTGTTTGTTTTGCATGTTAAAATAAAAAATTCAAAAACAATCATAACATTTCAAAAATCTAAAAAAGCATAAACTTTCAAAAATAAAAAAACATTAGAAAAATTCAACCCCCCCCCCAAAAAAAAATAAAAATAAAAATTTTGAAAACCCAAAAATATTACAAAACTCAAAAACTAAAAAAAAAATCAAAACCATTTCAAAAACAAAAAAAATATTTTGTTAAGTTAGTTGTCTTTAGTCAAGCTTTCCACATCATCTCCACATCACTTCTTCCATCTATCAAATTCATCACCTTCTTCATACTTTTTATCCTAATCAACTTCTTAATCATTCTGACTCATTCCTCCAATTGTAATCTCCCCTAATCATCCTATTCATTCCTATTCTATTCTATTCTAATCATTCTAATCAATTCTTCCAAGTCATTCCTCTTCTATTCCTAAGCATCCTAATCAATTCTTCCAAGTCATTCCTATTCCATTCCTAATCATCCTAATCATTCTTCCAAGTCATTCCTATTCTATTCTAGTAATCCTAATCACTTCTTCCAAGTCATCTTTATCATTCTTCTTAATCATTCTAATCATTCTTGTAATCTAATCCTTCTTCTAATCCATCTTTATCCTCTTCCTAATCATTCAATCAAGGTCATAATATTCATGTTGGTAATCCTTCACAAATCACATCTACTTTCTTAATCCAATTCCATTATCCATTTTCCTTCTAATCTAATCACATCATTACCTTTCTAATCTAATCCACTTGTCAATCTTCTATCATTCCAATCTAATCCCAATTCAATCCATTTAAATTCCTACAAATACCCATCATTTATCTTCTAAATTCCTTTCATTCTAAATTTTAATCTATATCCACATCATCTTCTAATCCACATTCTCATTAAATCTTCCACTTTGAACTTAGGAGAAAAATTATTGTTTGGGATTTAATCAAATCTTGTCTTGATTGACCCATATCCAAGCGTAATCAAGACTAATCAAATCAAATATCATCTTTCATTCCTTAATCAATTAGGTTGAAATATTTTAATCAAAAGTGTTACATAGACCCTCATCATTAGCAAACACATCTAATCAAATTATTGCTTTGAGAACATCAGTCTGTATCGAGTATTATATAGGAATTAGAAAAAATAAGCAATTTCTAAACTTAATATTAGATCATTACAAAATAATCCACATCTTATTACAATAATATTTCAACTCAAATTAATCATCCATAATGCATTAATTTGGATCCATATCTATATCTATAGCTATATCTATACATTAAATCTTTTCGATGTTAAAATATCAGTAGATAATTGTCTTAAAAAAAAAAAATGAATATAAAAAATCTTTTTATATTACTTTTTCCTACATAAAAATTCACAATTTGTTGATCCCTATGTTATGTTGTGTAATGCCCCGCCAGGGAACCCAGAAGAACTTAACCTAACATGCAACTAAGTTTGCAGAATAATTTTTTTTTTATAAAAAGTTAACATACAAGATAAACACCAATGCGGAAGGAATTACCATTAACTCACATAACATAAACAACCAACATAGGTTACAACTCTCAAGGGTTCCTTGACAAAGATTACTTAACGTTAATTAATTAAATAAGATTAGGTATACTTACAAAACTCATATAATCCAATGAAAGATAAAACAACATCACATAGAAGATGACATAAATACAACTGGTACCATAAGGTATCCATAAATCTACATCCACTGCACATGACGCAGGGTATGTAATACAATAATTGAGAAGAGTACAACATGATATCTCTAAAGAACTGATACAAAGATACAAGATCACAAGGAAGAAGATCATGAAGAAGAACACCTCTCCAACAATGAAGATCAAGAAGGAACAACTGCTACAGGGATCATCCAGCACTGATGTACGAACGTCAGAATCTCAAATGGTAAAAGAACCACTACCACCCGACCTCATGAACCTAAATGGTCCACTCCCACCATGCTAAGGAGATAACAACAGATCCCACTCGGATAACAAACATCAAACAAATCAAGCTAATGAAAGGATACTGGAAGCTTTCTAATTCAAGATGAAAAAGTAATAATGCCATGGAAGAATCACTATTCCAGAGGCAACCGACACATGTAGGATAACTAGACTATGCATAGGAAGGTGTCATCATGTACGTCTAACCCTTGAGTCTCATCCTGGTATTCTTGCTGGATCCCAACACTCAAGTGACCATACATGATATCAATGACCTCTTGTATTGACGAAGTCATCAACTATGCCAACTCATCCCTTAAAAAGGGGCTAGTCATCTTCTCAACACCATCTTAGTCTGTACTAGCACTAATGCCTGGGTGAGGACCATACTTTATTAGGTTCATTTTAATAAAACTCTCAATGTTATATTTAGTTATCACTTGATTAAGATACTTAACAATAAGTGATCCTCGCAGCCACTTGTGGGCCCCAACACTTATTGCAAGCCACCTCCTACTACATATCTAGGTAAACTACCCTAGGCTCACAGATCTCACAAAGATCAAAATAGGTACACAACTGGGTAATCCCAAATCCAGTTTCACATACAAGAACTAGAATGATTACAAAGGTACCAAAAATAGAATACAAAACATTATGAGCCTATATGGTCAAGACATGAATGATAATCGAAATACACACACTCATCGAATAAAAGAAACAACATGAACATAAAAGACAAAATCCCAAGCCTCTGTCTTTCCTAGGTCTTCTAATACCTGACAATCCATAATGTAAAAGAAGACACGAAGATAATAACACTCATGCCATAAAGAACTGAAATTGATCCATAAGTACTTAATTTCCATATTCATTATAATTGAATCAAAGCATATAAACAACTAACTTACTAAGAGGAAAGGATCGTAAATGCTAACACTGTTATAAACAAGAAATATTCCCCATAGATTCCCTATGGGCTTAATAGAATAAAAAGCCCAATTTTAGTAGATAAACATCCATTTCTAATGCTCAATCACTAGCACAAAATTAGCTTAAAAGATATAGGAAAGCCGATTATTGTATAGCATGAATAGACAAAATATAAGAAGGCACAACCTATAAATTTCATCCAATAAAATATAACTTCACAAGATATAAAACTTTAGGGTAAACATCGAATTATTAATTTATCAATAGATAAAATAAAATAATTAATGACAATTCCTTTACTAGCAACACAAAATAAAATGCCTATCATTAAACAGAATTTATCTAATATTTAAACCATCAAAATATACCTATTTATGTACCTATTCAAATATTTTCTAATGTATGTATCTCATTACCAAAATATATAATCTACATTAGAAATGTACAAATAAAACTAGAATAATTCATTCGAAAAGATCAAATAATAAGACATTTACATGTATATATATTCAAATGCTAATACACCTAAATTCACATATATAAATACAAGATATTTATCCATTATAAGATAAAACTAATTTAATTAATACACTTAAACTCACTAAAAATAATTAATGAATTTAAATTAAAACAAATTAATAAACTAACTTAATAAATTTACATACTAAATAAACTAAATATAATAACAAAGTCAATTAAAAAAAAAATTAAAATAACAAAATAAATAAACAAATTTATAAAAGTGTTCGCATTTTTTAATAAAGGTGGGGGCCATGGCCCTGCTGCGGCAGTCCCCAAGGGCAGTGGCTACCGTGTCAGCCCCAAGGGCTGTCGCATGGCTTTCCCCAAGGGGTATTGTGCGGTAGTCCTTGAGACTGCGCACGGCCGTGCGCTCTGTCAAGGTACAGAGCCTGCGACAATGATAGGGCAGGACAGGGGTACAGTCCCCTCAATAAAATCAAATTTTTTTTTAATTCAATTTTTATTAAAAGTTAACTAATGCAATTTTTTTTAAAAAGAAACTTTTCAAAGCACATTACTTTATGAAAAACATAGAACTAGGATCCAAAACAATATTATTAAAATTTATATTTATTTCAGAAAAAGACAAATATAGATTTTTTTAAAGAAATCTTCACACACACAGATATTCTAATTTGCAAAGAATATATAGCTTTCTTTTAAAACAAAGGGGATATGATTTCTACCATAAACATAAATATTAAAGTCATGTCTTGACTTTTGACTGGTGTAACTTATTTTTACACAAAGAGTAACTTTTTGACTGTATTTACTTTTAACCAGAGAATAAATTTATTTACCAGAATTGGGTTTTTATCCAAATTGATTTCTTTCAAAGAGGATTTATTTTTCCCTCCACTATATAGTTCAACTATAGACCAAGGTTGATTTTTCATTTTACAAGCAAGCTATAAGCAATCTTTTGATAAAATTTCACTAGCATAGTAGTACAATGCCAAATCTTCATAAAAAAATAGAAGAACAGATCCAGGGTTTCTCTAACACCCAAAAACAAAGAATGCATACAAATCTAAAGAGACTAATCCAGACCTACTCAAACGAAAATTTTTGTTAGATGAAATAATAGAACACACACACAACAAGAATTCCAGATCCTACGTTGAATCCAATGCCGAAAACTGTACTGAAACCCCTGTTGAAGATCTGAGAGTGAGATTTCTTCCAAATCCAATCCTGTCTGCAGATCTGAAAACTATAATGAAAGTAGAAACCAGAACCAAGTGCACAATCAAACCCCAAATCAACAAGCAACCACATCAAACCAAGAATCCTCAAATTCTCAAGCACACAAGCTCTCCAAAAATCTTCTCCAAACCTGTCTAATCTCCGAAGAATGTAATAATCCCCTAATTGGAATCCAATTCTCAAATTCATGCAATCCCTCAAGATAACTCAAAAGCTCACTCACAGTTCAACTCCAAAATAGAAATGACTCATAAGACAACTCCTGATCAGACTCTAACTCTAAAATTGAAAGTAAATATTAATTAATTAATTAAAATATCTTTTAAATGCACAACACAACCTGACTTTTGAAAACTAGTTCATTTTTTTTACAACTCTCTTTTCAATTTTCACATGTTAATAATTTAAAATACATTTATTAAATAAATAAAATACTTAATGCATCCCAAAATATGCAATTAAATATTTATTTATTTAATAATACTCACAAACATAATAAAATCCAATTATCAATAAAATAATCATTTAAATCCAAATAATCAATTATTTGATTTTAATTGAATTTCATCAAAATAAACTTAGGACATAATCAATATTAATTTCCAAATACTCAAAAATCAACTTTAATTTAATTTTCTCAATTAATCATAGGAGCATATTTAATCATAAAATTCAACTATGCACCTAACATTGATAATCACATAAAATAATCTATATAAACATAAATCAACTATAATCAATAAATGCATAATCACATAAAAATCACCCAAATAACCACAAATCAACTGAAACCAAACGAGATAAAATCAAACAAAACCAAAACCAAACAACACCAGAAAGGGATCCACGAACTTTGCCAACCTAACAAATTCGGATAGGGTAGTCAACAGATACTTATCCAACAACTAGGATAAATGGGTTTGGGTTTGGGTTAGGGTTTTGGATCCGTGTTATCTCCCCTCTCTTACCATCTGAGATATTGTGATAGGGCACACTCATCTTGACAATTTAGGGAAGATGATGCCCAGTACCTATGAACCTGCATACAACACCTGCATATACATACATAAATAGATATATGATAGACAATGGTGGGGATCGACCGATCGTGTGGATCTCGCAAGCAAGTAACTACGACTCCATCCCTCAACCACATCAAGCACATCAAACATAAATATAAAACAAGCACATCAACCATACACATGCAAGTATGGGGTCAGTAAAAATCATCCGCATCAATAATTTCCTAACATATATTCCATCATCCTAAAGTAATCATAAAAATTATAAAAATTGGACTAGGGGTAGGGGTACTACATGTTGTCTATTAGTATCTAACACTTAGTCATTTTCAAGGCAATGTTGGCCGGTCATCACTGCGACCGAGCCATCTTATTAAGGTCGAGTCATGTATAAACTTGTATAGTTACCAAGCAGTAGTTACTATCGAGCAAGTAAGAGGTTGTTGAGTAATTTAGTAGTTACCAAGAAGTTTATGCTGAGTTGTATAGAAGAGTCAGTGTTGAGCACCAATATATGGAGAATAGTTTTGACTGAGCATCAAAGACTGCATATGTCGAGAAAGCCAATTTTGACATATGTGTTTTTAATGGCACAAATACCAAGGTAAACCATTTTGGCAAACTGCTATGCAAGATTTAATGATTGTTGAGGGAATCAAGGAGTTGATTATGCTTTGTAATTCTTATCATTAATCCCTATTCAAGTCATGTGACCTATCAGAAAAAGGGAATTCTTAAGCAGCATAAGTGATGAATCTAGATCATTGATTGTAATCTAGAAGCTTGATTAGATGTTTATATAAGGTGATATCAAAACCCTAAAAAGTAGTGATAGAGAATATCTCATGTATGTGGAGCAGAGCAGTGTTTTGATTTTTAGATGCAAAGATCAGGAAGAGTGATCGAGCAGAGCAGTGAAAGATAGAAAAGAGCTACATTTGATTTTGGAGATCAAACAAGTATTAGAAAGAGATGATTTGTAATCAACATTTATAGTGAAAATAGAAAGATCAGGTACTGATACATCCTAGCACATGAATCAGGGTAAATCTCTTAACAGAGTGGTCCTAACAAGCCTTTATAAATCTCTTAGCCGAGTGCTTACTTAGTTGTAAGTTTTAAATCCTTTAATAAAGGTAGATTGTATAAGTCCATAAGCTCTTAACATGGTAGACCCCTCATAGGGTAGATCATCTGAAGTGGTCAAAACATTGTAGCCCTAATAGGGACACTTTAATACTATAGTATTGAAGATTTGTGGGTGTCATCCCCACCCCAGTTTTACCTTTCAAGGTTTTCTATGTTACTAAATTTTGTGTTGTGTTTCATTTGATGTATGAGATTAGAATGTTAGATTCATTTCAGTATTGAAATTTATGTTTATGGCATGCATATGGAATTAGTTTCAAAGTATAAAAGTAGTGTGGATAACTAATTCACCCCCCCTCTCAGTATCTCACTTTCCCATATTATATTTCCAACAATTGGTATCAGAGCTAAGTTCTCTTAGAAGAAGTATAACCACTTGAGAGTTAAGGTATTGGAGATGGAGGTTTATAAGTTGGGAAAGATAATAGAGAATTAGAAGATTGACATCCAACTTGCATTGCACTATCTTGAAGCATCCAGAGGAGAACTAAAGATATCTTTGAGCAGAAGGAAATAGTTATAAATCCAAATGAATGACATACAATGTCAAGAAGAGGATACTAAAGGTCTATTTGATGATGGAAACTCCACTAAAAGTGATGCATATATAGAAGATCTATTAGAAAGAAACAACATACTAAATGAAGATGTTAAAAGTCTAAAAAGAGAACAAGAAATTCAATCAGTAAGATTATGTGAAGTGATTGAACAGAAAAAGAAAGTTGAAGAAGACAAGACAATGACATAAGAAGACAAGAGACAAATGGATATAAGAATTGATTAAAGGACATGTGATATGCAGAAGCTGACAAACAATCAATTAGACATAGTAAACCAACTATTACTTTCAAATCAAGAGTTGAACATGAAAGACATGGAAATCACAAATCTGAGATCAGAGAACAATCAACTAAAGAATGAATTGAGATCTAAAAAGGAACTTAATAAGAGGATGAAAAAGACAAATGAAACTGTGAAATATTTTGAGGAACTTTTGAGGTCACCAAGAAGATCCAGTGACACTTCTAGACTCGGACATGATGAGCACCTATCATCCACTGAAGAAGGATAATCGTCAAAGAATGGAGAAAAAAGGAATGCAAAGGAAAAGAATAACAAACCTACATGCCATCATTGTGGAAAGATAGGAAACACAACAAACAACTCTAGAAGCAAGAATGGTAAGTCCAATCCTAAACCCAAATTCAATGGAAATTTTTTTAACTATAAGAAGAATGGACATTAGGCACATGAATGCAGGTCAAAGGTCAGTAATGCACATACTACACCTAGATTTCAAGGACATTGTTACAACTGTCATAAATATGGTCATAGAGCACAAGAATGAAGATCCAATGCAAAACCAAAGTGGACATCCAATAAGAGGAGTAATGTACCTAGGAAAGGTAACAAATTCAATTGGGATTACAATAAATGGTATAATTTTCATTATTGTGGATAATATGGTAGTATTGGAGAAAATTATGTAAAGACACATTTTAGAGGTAAATCCAAAAGTTGGACGAGTGGAAGTCTGGTTTGTTACAAATGCCACAAGATTGGTCACATAAAAAGAGACTATAGAGAACAAGCACCAAGTAATGAACAATTCAAAAAAGAAGAGACTGTTGAACAGATAAGGAACCATATGAATAAGACATGAAGAAAGAAAGAGGAAGTGAGTAATAGTGGATCTAGTGAACCTAAGGTCACCCAATCTAATGGATTAGGTGACCACACTACTTGTAGTACCCACCCGTAGGTTGCTTTTAGTTTGCTTCATGTTTCAGATGTTTGACCAAATTCTTTTAGGTCATTGTTCATGTGATCAATTATTGTTTCATTTAATGATGATTATGGATTATTGATTATCATATGTTTATCATGTGTATGTATATGATGTTTCATGATGATAGATTACATGTTTTATATTGATTATGATGTACTTACCCCATACTTGCATGTGTATGGTTATCATGTGTTTGTATCTGTTTGATGTGTTTGTGTGGTAGAGGATGGAGGCATAGTTATTTGCATAGTTGAGACCCACACGTTCGACCGTACCCTATCATTATTTTCTATATATTGTATGTACATGCTTCATCTTGTGATGACAAGTTTGCAGGTACAGGGCATCATCTTCCTTGAATTAGCAGGAGTGAGTGTGCCCATAAACATTCATCTCAATGGTAAAGAGAGGAGATAATACACAGAACCAAAATGCTAACCTAAGCCTAATTTGTCCTAGGTTTGGACAAGTACCAGTATGAATACCCTACCCGAATTCCCCTATTTGGCATGAATTTGTGGATCCCGTTATTGAGTGTGTGCTTGGTTTTAGTTTGCTTGATTTAGTTGATTTATGATTATTTAGGTGATTTTATATGATTATTAATGTTAGGATTAGAGTTGTATTTAATGATTGAATAGGGTTAAAATGGATTCAACTCTATTCAAATGTAAAGGGAAGGGGGGAAATATGAGATCTATTCCCTAACCCAAATTCCCAAAGAAGAGATCCAATTTGATCAACCAAGAGGTTAATACATAATTGAATCAATTTATGGAGAATATGGAAGAGAGAGAGAGAGTAAATCCAATATTTCCCTATTGAAGGAATTTTATGCTTGGAATATGAAATAATTGAAATACAAATACTAACCTCAAATTAGGGCAGATCTAGAAAATGTTAAATTTTGATGTCTGTGTGTACTTTCGAGCAATTCTTAAACCTGTTCTAGATTGGAAATGCCGAGACAGAGAAAACCCAGAAATCTTTCTCCAAGATGAGCTCAAGCCGGGTTTGACCCTCATAAAAGGTCAAATACTACATTCTTTATTTGAAGTCCGATTCGAATTCTGTTCGCAAATCTCAAAAGTTTACCGAAAAGGGTATCCAAATTTGCTCTCAGATCTAAAATTTCACACCTGTACCTGTAAAAAAATGGGGATTTTTGTTGTATGGGGGGTTTGCCTTGGTCAAACCCCAATTTAGGAATTAACCTTGAAATTGAATTGAAATATAGTGTGCATAAACAAAGTAATTGAAACAAATCACCTCGCTTATGTTGAAGTCCTTGTAGAGGATTCAAATCCTCAAATTCACAAGTAGGAATGCTTCAATGGATATAGGATGAATGTAGGATGTCTCCAATCAATGACATTTGATCTTCAACACCAATCTTGACTTGATCTTTGCATATGAGAAGGCTTGAATGAATGTGGAAGGATGGATCATCAAAGGGGGCTCCAAAGAGATTGAATCCTTCAATAGCTAACAATGGATCTCCTTGATGGATGAATGCTTGAAGACTTGAAATTGCTTGATTGAATTCACTTGCTTGCACTTGAAAGCTTGCTCATGAAATTTCTTGAGATGTGATATCAATTGCTTGATTGTGGATGTGAAAATGAGAGAGGAAGGCCTCCTTTTATAGTGAACTAGGGCACTATCCTCTAGAGGGGTCACCTTGGAGAATTAAATCTCAATTAGGTCCTAACCTTTATAAAATATACCTAGATTAAATGAAATTAAAGGATTTACCATCCTAAAACTTGAAATGGTTAACCTGGAGGCAAAAAAATAAATATCCCAAAAGTCCGATGCTTGGAAATCAAGGATCCTAGAAATTTGAATGAGGGGGGCAAAATCAAGGTTGGACCTGACCTAGTCAGGTTCGACCTCGATCCTAACCTAGTCAGGTTCAACCTTGATCCTGATCTAGTCAGCTTCGAGCTTGATCCTGACCTAGTCAAGATCAACCTCAAATTTGACCCTAGGCCCAGATTCAGTCAGAGCTAGGTCAGGAGGTCCCGGGAATGCCCAGAAACCTAGAAATGAAATTAGATCAGGATAGAGTGCTAGGGATAGACATAAAATCTTATGATTACTATGATGAAAGCTAGGAGGACTTATTTCTGAATCCTACCCAGAAAATTGAGCCATGGAAGAGGGAAATTAAGGAGAATCCTCAAGATCCTAACCCTAATTTCACTTAGAATGAAGAAATCAAGTGCCAGGAAGAAGTGGAAAGTGGGGAGCAAGCCAAATACATGCAAAGACCTGATCAAGGCACTTAACATGACCCCAAACCACTTACTCAGAGGGATAAATTCTCTTATCATGGAAGTGCTTCCATTTTAAGAAGATACATTAAGCCCCCACTTTAGCAAGAGTATGGACTCGATGCAAACTCTTGGTAAAGGGGATCAGAATGAAAAGATAATCTTATTGTAATCCAAGGGATGAATAGAAACCCTAAGCCCCCAGGGACTCAAGTCTTCATCAACTCTTAGATCACAATAAGAGAGACATCTCTAGAGAGAGAAAGAAGGTGTGATTACCTCACCCAATGATAACTTATGTCCCATTGTGAACCACACAGAAAAATGGCACAACTAGAAAGATGGAATTGAACCACCTAGTGAATGTGGCTACTCACTAGTCAACCCATCAAGAATTCATCCTTAGGAATATTCCATTCCATAAGAATAAAACCAAAAGAAAGAAAAGAGATTCAGTCTTAAGGACACTTTCGACCTTAAGGGATCAAAAAACATGTGTATTTGAAACCAGAGGGATCAAGAGATGCTAAAATATAAACCCATGCTTTAAGGATTAATTACTAATCCAAAAAGGGAAAAAGGAGTATTTTGAAAAATATGTATGTATTGAAAAAGTGCGTGTGTGCAACAGGTGAGTAGAGCGTATGCCCCCACGTTAAAGTCATTGTTGACACTTTAACAGGAGCAATGACTTTAACGAAAACATAAACAACTCCACTGATTACGTTTCCACATCGAGATGCCCCCAGACGAAGACAAATCAAAGGAAATATCATAGAAACATATATAGAGAACACATAAGGGATCTACCTACCGTGGGGTCAATATGATCATAATATAATATATATATGATATTATTGCAAATGAATTGACATCATTCCCCAAAGAAAGTAGAACTAAAATCACAAAGGAGGAAAGATCACATTGTACACACTAAAATATGCATTTCTATGAACCATTACATGCAAGGTTGCTCAAGAGTGAGGCCTCACAAAGCGGCTCATAGCTCTCTATGCATGGAGTTGCAAGGTTGAAAATTGCTCTCAGCTAGAGCTACAAACTTGTGACCTTGCTAGTCAACCACACAATGAGAGATTCACAATGAAGACAAGGGCAACAATGCCAATATCTCCAAGAATCCAATATGTGATGCAATACAATGCAACTAAAATGAAGATGTAAATGTGCAAGCTATGCTATGAAAATGGAAGTACAAACTAAGCTATAAAAGGAAATAGCAAAGGATTACAATGCCTCCTATTTAAACTATGTGAGCTTATTCTATTGCATAAAAGGAAACTAAGCTAAGAATGCCATTATCATGCAACTATGAAAGCAAATATGCAACTACAATGAAATGCAACAAGTCTTCAATGTCTTCAAACTCCAAATGCACCTAAAACCTGCAGCATAACATTAGCATAAAACATGAGATATGCAAATGACGGAGAGAGCTCTCCTTTTATAAGAAATGCAAAGAAATGGACCATAGAGATTAAGAGGCAAAAAGTCTTAATCAGCGGTGGAGCTTGAAAGAGGAGCAATCCATGTGCACAAGTATCCTCCAATGAGAGTGAAGTGTTGACTTTTGAGCCTCATGTGAGACAAAAGTACTTTTTTCCTTGTTTATAAAATATGAATAATACTTTATTTGTGCAACTTAGGATAAGAGGAAAGTGGGGATTTTTATTTAATTGAAAGGGGAGGAAATATTCCTTTTAATTAAATAAAGACTTAGGATAAATGGTTAGCTCAAGGATAAAAATCCAATATATGACCGAAATTAAGACTTGATCAAGAAATTGATATTGTTGAAAATATTGATTATTGATAAAAATGATTCAGGATTGATAAATCAAATAAATGGGGCCCAAAGTCTAGGCGACCATTTTTGGGTGCATACATTTGCCCCTCTTTGACTAATGTGTGATCGATTTGGGAACACATGTAGTCAAAGAATGAAGTTAAAATGTGAGATCGATCTGGGATCACAAAACAACTCAGATATGAGGTCGATTTGGGATCACATCTGGACAAACATAAACAAAAGCTTAGACCAACACCGTCGCTGCTAGGTGCAAATCAAGCTTTAGACAAAACTATCACCATTGCTGCTAGGCAATAATCAATGTCTAAAAATGGGAGATAAGAATCTCAAATTTTGAGAAAAAGCTCACAAAAGATGTCTGAATCAGGAAAATCAAGCAATTGGGGATGAGAATCCCATAAATACTGCCCCCTCAGAATCAAAATCGAAATCAAGTAGAGGAGAGACAGAAAATTGATAAGGTTGATCAAATCACAATCGAATGTAAGGGTCAAATAGGGTAACCATTAGGCAATAGAACATGCCCCAGCCTGACTGGAAAGGTGCAGTCAAACGTGAGAAATGAGGGAATGGAATGAATATGAATGAAAGACTAGAAGTTTGGAAGACGTGAAAAGGAAGGAATGACGATGCCCCAGCAAAGATTAAAAGATTAGGCCTCAAAAGATTAGCCAACTGCGCAGAAGGGGGGAAGATTTTGAAACATGATTTTGACTATCAAGATGACCTTGGATTTCGATTTTGAGTCTGAAAATGGATCCAAGACGTCGAAATTAGCTAGGGGTGTAATTTTCACACAATTCTGAGGTGTTTTTGAAAATGAGGTCAAAAAGTCAAAAGACTATAAAAGGGGTCAAAATGTCATTTTCAAAAATCATTTGTCTTTTAGCGATTTGAGAATTTCAGAGCGTTAGAGAGAGAAAATGGCCCAGCAAGCAGGAGTTCCCGTCCACAGGCATTGATTCGAGCGCGCCCGGTTGCACAACCGGCCACCACACTATCCTGCCCCGGTATGTTTTCGAAAAACTCAAGCTTTTTGGTCATTTTTAGCATTTAATAGCTTTTTTTAGCACATTTTTTTCAAATTTTAAATTTTAAAATTTTTTCTTAGGCGAAATATTGCGTGATACTTTAGAAGTATCACGCGCTTTGGGGAGAAGTATCGCGCGATACTTTGCATGCCCCAAAAGTATCGCGCGACCTTAGACACCAGTATCGCATGATACTGGGCGAAAGATCGCACGATACTGGGTGAAGTATCGCGCGATATAAGGTTTATCGCCTCACTATAGAGAGAAGTATCACGCGATACTTCTCCAGAAAAGGAATATTGCCCAGCATAAAATATTGATTTTTAATGCATTTTTGAGCAAAAATGACATGGGTCTAGACAATGTTACATTTTTAAGATGCTTTATACTGAGTTTTTGGACATCCATCATGATATGTGCTAACAACGAGCTTGGTTTTGACTTGCAGGAGGTTTTTTCGGCGCTCATCATCAGAGCACTGAAGGTGACAGGATTACGGTGTGTCCGAGATCTGGATGATCCGGGCAATGCCGACCTCAGGGCGATGAGATTTCGGTATCTGTTGAGGTACCCATATATCCGAGTAGACCATGGGTTGTTGACTATGCTAGCTGAGAGATGGCACAGTGAGCACAACACCTTCCACCTTCCTACAGGTGAGGCATCCATCACACTGGAGGATGTCTATAGGATCCTCCGAGTTCCATGCCACGGAGAGCCTGTAAGTATAATCATGTTTTTTTGAGATAGTCATGTAAAATGTAATGTTTCCAAAAGATGAAAACTAACATGATTTATGTGTTGTCACAGGTATACTATGATCAGGATGCCACTGAGGGGCGTCGATTGATTCAGGAGATGTTTCAGGATGTGACTATCCTGGACAGGCATGTCAGCTGGGAGCGACTGCTTGATGATTTTGGTAGAGATTATCCGGTGCCATGCATTGTGGCATCTATCATTTCACAGATCCTGATGACTGATCGCAGTCAGAAGGGATTCCTGCTTGGATGGGGCAGGTTATTGGTAGACTTGGTAGGCAGGCCCCGACGGATGGCATGGGGGCCTGCGATCCTGGCAGAGATGTATCATGAGCTGCATGAGATCGTCTATAGAGTTGGTCAAACATGGGCATGTGGTGCCATCCTGGCACAGGTATGGGCATGGGAGCACATTGCTGTGGTGCGCCCCAGGGTTCAGCCGAGGGAGAGGAGGTACCCCTACATTTATAGGTACATCAGGTTTATATCACATGCCCATTCTGGGGATGTGACCTATTATCGGTAGATTTTGGATGAGATAGCCTCATTCACATAGAGGCCGTATAGGGAGGTTGAGGTTTGGGGGGATGCAGCAGATGAGTTGAGCTACATGCTGTGCAGTCGGCCACTGGTAGGTCGATATGCGGAGATCGTAGAGAGATTCTGCATCACTCGGGTGTGGCGGCAGTTTGGGAGGTAGCAACGAGTCTCGATAGAGACTACTACATATTCCAGGGCTAGGGATGAGGAGGGGCATGGGTGGCTACCTATGCTGGATTATCAGCAGGCTGTCGCAGAGACATAAGCTATCAGGAGCGAGCCTTGGGATTATTTCCCAGATGTGGCAGACGCAAGGGCTGATGGAGCCTATAGAGCAGAGCGGCGGAGGGTACCATTCCCTCGGTTTACAGTACTAGATGCACAGATGCCAGCGCCGAGAGGAGACGGAGGAGATGGAGGAGACGGAGGGGACAGAGGGGAGGGAGGGGATGGAGGAGATGGCAGTAGGGGGAGAGGGAGGAGGATGGAGAGAGGATAGGGGTCAAGATTAGGTGGCTGGAAATGGTCATGGGGACAGCGGTCAGCGACACCTGAGGAGGAGGCGAGACCAGCTCGCCGGCAAGCAGAGGCACAGCAGGAGCAGCCTGCGGGGGGAGAGGACCTGAGAGCCTAGATACAGGCTCAGGAGGCAGAGATACAGCAGCTATGGACCACTATAGCTGTGAGAGATCAGAAGCTCCTAGATCTGAGGGCAGAGCGGGATCAGCAGATAGCTGATCTCAGAGCAGAGATAGCACGCTGTGAGGCGATGGCATAGGTCGAGGCACTGGAGCTCCGACGAGAGTCAGCGAGAGCAGCCTATTACCACGGGTTATATCTGCAGGCCTTCCCAGAGGGTGAGAGAGCACCATCATACTCTCAGTGGGTAGGGGTATCAGACGTGGTACTCGATAGGAGAGCCATGCCTCCTCCACCACCACGGGCTCCTCACGAGGGTGGTAGCGAGTCTTAGGGTTAGGTCTTAGATGTTTTAGACATATTTTGAGACTGTTGATCCAGATTTTGGGATCCCATATTGTATTGTATATCATGACATTGTATATGAGATTACTGGATGTTCGATGTATCATGTGTATTTGTCTCACTTGTGATGGATGTATCAGTTTATGTATATTGTCTTGTCATTTTGCTCAAAATGCTTATGTATGTGCTTATGTATGTTCTCTCTCATAGATGTATGGTTAATTCTCATGTGTATGATATAGACTCGTGTTCCTTGAAAGTGACAGTTTTGATATAGATATGATGATGTGATTAACCCCTTGTGATGAACAGGAACAGGTTTGAGATGAAAAAGACAAGGAGCGAAAGACATGATCAAGAAGGAGAGAAGGTGAGCGCAGTCGACTGACAGGTCCACGTAGGATGAAAAGGAGAGCTCTTGCCAAATGCAACACTAGACTAACATGAACCTAAAAATGCAAGCTACTATGAAAGTGGTTGACTTGCAAGGTCACAACGCTTATAAACATCTAATTATTATCATCGAGCGTTATTGGTAGCGTCGTAAGATCATACAATGCACACTAGCATAACTATGTGGATATGAATATGATCTTTATCAGATAGAAATGTGAAAATCTCACCTAGGCATCAAAGACATGTAGGTCCAGATGACTAATGCAGTGAGATCACCTAAGTTTGATATGGTGAGATTATGCTTGTATCAAGACACATGAAAGTCAGGATAACTAAAAGCATGTACTCGCAAAACAGTCAAGGATAATACCTTGTCAATCCATAGTGTCAAGTAGGACTAGCATAAATGCTCATGATAGTTAGGATCAACAAAATATACCCACAAGCAGATAAAGAAAAAAAACATGTTCTCATTCCCTCAGTCTTCTAGCAATGCATCATCGAAAACTTCTCAGGGAGAGACCACTCATCAAAGAAATCCTCATAGACAGCACACAAAGAAAAATAAAGTCATCATATCATCATCGAGTTGATTGTTTAAGTGTGTGTGTGTTGGTCATAGAGTCAAATTCTGAGTATCATATCTGCAAATGAGAAATATCGCGTCATACGAGACTGTTTGGGTAAGACACCTGATAAGTGTTAAGAAACACTTGACGCAAGGGTAGTGTTGAAAAACACTATTTGGGGTGGTGTTGAAAAACACCTATTGTGAAATGCCCCAAGAGACAAACGCACCTAAAAGACCAATGCTAACAGTTATGCCCCCTAGACAAAGACAAAGACCAATTCCAGACTAGGCCAAATAAGGTCAAGGCATGATGGAAAGTGGTTAAGTGTCGAGAGCGCATGCTAACAAATAGGGGTGCAAAGGCCTCAAGTAGCGCCTGTTTCCAGGTTTTCACCACTTGGACTATTTTTTCATTTTTTCAATTTTTTGGATTTTTTTCTACCAAGGCGCCTATTGCTAAGTTTTCACCGAGGCACTTTTTCTATTTTTTTTATTTTTTTGAATATTTTGATTTTTTTGTATTTTTTTTAGGACTTTATATGCTTTTTAGGGTTTTTTCAGCATCATATATCAATTTTTTTGGAATTTTTTCAGGATCAATAAGATATGTACAAAGGATGCCCCCAGAGAGAACGGGCATCAAGGATAGAACTTCTTTAGGTGCACAATGTTGATGGGATCAGGGAGCTGTTCTCCATCAGGATCTGACAGTAAATATGCACCAGTACCAAAAGCAGCTGTGATGACATATGGTCCAAGCCAGTTAGGTTCAAACTTGCCCTTTTGCTCTCTGTTTTGTTGGTTCTTAGGGTTCTCTCGTAAAACAAGATCACCTATTTGAAATTCTCTAGGGCAAACCTTCTTGTTGAATGCCTTGGACATACGCTTCTGATACACTCTCATATGATCAAAGGAAGCCTTACGCTTCTCATCTAGAAGTTCTAGTTCCTGTAACCTCATGGCGCGGTAATCCTCATCTGTAATCAAACCTTTGAGTGAGACTCTAAGGGATGGTATCTCAACTTCTAAAGGCAATATTACTTCAGCGCCATAGGTGAGAGAGAAAGGAGTGGCTCCTGTAGGTGTGCGAATGCTTGTTCTGTAAGCCCATAGTGCTGGATTGATTTGTAAGTGCCAATCCCTACCATTCTTGTGCACTGTTCTATGAAGAATCTTAAGAATGGTTTTGTTAGAAGCTTCTGCCTGTCCGTTTCCCTGTGGAAAATAGATGGAGGACCAATGTTGCTTGATTTTAAACTTTTTGCATAGGTGCTTTAGGTCCTTATTCTTAAATTGACCTCCATTGTCAGTAATGATCTCAGAAGGCACTCCGAATCGGCAAATGATATGATTCAAGATGAACAAAGAAATGGTCCTTCCTGAAGTAACAGAAAGTGGTACAGCCTCCACCCATTTTGTGAAGTAGTCAGTGGCAGTAATAATGAACTTGTGTCCACCTGATGAGTTGGGATGAATCTGCCCAACCAGATCAAAGGCCCAGCACTGAAATGGCCAATGAGAAACAGAAGGAATCAGCTCCCTACCTGGAGCATGAATCAGGTTGCCATGTTTCTGACATTTTTCACATGACTTAGCAAAGGTGACTGCGTCCATCTACATTTTGGGCCAATAATATCCCGCCCTAAGCAACCGTTGGGCCATGGCAAGACCATTAGAATGTCCACCACAAATGCCCTCGTGGATGTCAGCTAACGCTTGGTTGGATTCCTCCTTTTCCAAGCACCTAAGGAGCATCCCATCTAAACCCCTCCTATATAAATCACCAGAGATGAGGGTGTGGTGAGAGGCGTTACGGATGAGGTTTCAGTGTTCGGAGCGGGTGAATGTGTCAGGGATGATGCCATCATGAAGATATGAATAGATAGCACCATATCGGGAAGACTCGTGTGTGATAATGGCACAAATGACACGGCTTTCGGATGAGTCAAAGATGGGATGGTGTAGCTCTTCCACCAGGAATTCAAATCTGGATTCATGTGTCTCTAACTGAAGAAGTGAAGCTAATGTGGCCATGACGTCTGTAGCTTTGTTCTCTGTCCTAGGGATTTGTTGAAACGTCACAAAGGTGAAATAGCATCTCAAAGAATCAACCATCTTTTTATAGGGTATCAATTTGTCATCCTTGGTTTGATACTCTTCATTGACTTGGTTGATGATTAACTGGGAATCCCCAAAGACATGTAATTCTGTGATGTTCCATTCTATAGCCATTCTCAAGCCATTAGTTAAAGCTTCATATTCTGCAATATTATTGGTACATGGGAATAATAGTTTGTAAGACTTCAGAATGTTGTACCCATGTGGAGAAACAAATAACACTCCAGCACCTGATCCATTTTGCATGCAGGAACCATCAAAGAACATTGTCCAAGTGCGAGTAGTTGTATACAAGATGTGTTCGTCTGGGAATTCCACTTGGACTGGCATACTATCCTAGATTGGAAAATCAGCTAATTGGTTAGCAATAGCTTGCCCTTTTATTGCCTTCCTTTCAACGTACTCTATGTCAAATTCAGTGAGAACCATCATCCATTTAGCAAGTCTACCCGTCAGGGCAACCTTACTAAGCAAGTATTTAAGGGGATCAATTTTGGCAACCAAATGTATGGTATGAGCAAGAATGTAGTGGCGCAACTTTTGAGAAGCAAACACCACCGTGAGACAAGACTTCTCAATATTATTGTAATTGATCTCATAAGAGACTAGAGTACAGCTGATATAGTAGATGGCCCGTTCTTTCCCAGTATCATCTGTTTGAGCCAATAATGCCCCCAGGGAAGTGTCTGTAGCTGAAATATATAGGATCAATGGTTTCCCTAGAATAGGAGGCATTAAGATCGGAGGATTAGCCAAGTATTTTTTGATCTGATCTAGGCTCCTTTGGCAATCCTTGTTCCATACACAAGAAGCACCCTTATGCAATGTCTTGTTGAAGGGTTGCGCTCTATCTGCAAGCTGAGAAATGAACCTCCTAATTGATTGAAGACGTCCCTGAAGACTTCTCATTTGGCTGATATTTTGAGGAGGTGGCATATCTAGGATTGCTTGGACCTTTTCGGGGTCAACCTCGATACCTTTTGCTGATATTATGAATCCTAAAAGTTTGCCTGAGGTGACACCAAATGTACACTTCTTTGGATTCAATCTGAGTTGAAATTGTTCCATACGATCTAGAATTACTTCCAGATCACTGAGGTGTGTGTCCCTTTTTCTTGATTTTTCCAGGGTATCATCCACATAATCTTCCATATTTTTGTGCATCATATCATAAAAGATAGTCGTCATAGCTCTTTGGTAGGTTGCTCTTGCATTCTTTAACCTGAATGGCATGACGTTCCAGCAGTAGGTTCCCCATGCACATGTGAATGCTGTTTTCTCTTGGTCTTCAGGAGCTATTTTGATTTGATTATACCCTGAGAAACCATCCATTAGGGAATATATGTCATAGCCCACCGTCATGTCCACTATCATGTCAATGTTTGGAAGTGGAAAATCGTCCTTTGGGCAGGCTTTGTTTAGATCTCTAAAATCTGTGCAGACACGAATGGACCCATCATGTTTGGAGACCGGTACTATGTTTGAGATCCATTCTGCATAGTCGATGGCTCTAATAAATCCAGCTCTCAAAAGTTTTTCTAATTCTCCTTTGACAAGTAGAGCTACATGTGGATGCATTTTTCTTAATCTCTGTTTTACTGGCTTGACTCCTGGAGCTATGGACAAGTGATGCATTATGAGATTCGTGTCAAGCCCTGGCATGTCTGAGTAGGTCCATGCAAAATTAATTTTCTTTTTTTGTAAAAACTGTACATATGCCTTGGTCTCTTCCTCTGATAAAGACTGAGCAAGATGGACTATCTGAGGATTTTCTTCTATGTTTAAATTGACCGGCTTTGTTGGTTCAATCAATATGGATGATCTATCCTGGAAATAACTCGGCAAGTTATTAAGTACCCCATCCTTAGGTGCCTCAAAGAGGTTTTCACCTTCGGATGCGTCATTTCTTTTTACTATTTTTGGTTCTGACACCGCCACAAAGTGGTTTTCGCCATCAGACCTATTTTTCTTTTTCTCTTTTGTTTTGAGACTGAGGTACTTAATATCAGGCTCTGTCATGTTGGTTGTTGGTTCACTGGTGGAAGAAGCCATGGGTTCGAGAGCATTTAGATAGCAAGCAATTTTGAAATCATTGTGAAATGTGAGGAATGTGGGGTCTTGGTGGCGCTGAGACCAGTCAATCAGGTCAAAGTGAACAAGGGGTAAGTCAATGGTGGGTTCGATGTTGTTAATGCGAAAGGTGTCATCTCTGGTGACCATATAATCGGAGTTCATCAAGTCTTCTCCTAAGATACCTAAATTAGGACTCATCCTATCAAATGAAGCGTCGTCTACTAAGGCGATTTAAGGAGGGCAATCCTCTAGTCTGACACTAGGATCGTTAGTCGCATCGGGTTGGGTACTATAGGCATGGATAATATCCACGTCTAGATCAATTGTTGCATCTGAAAGTGAATCCCATTCATATTCATGGGAGTCTGTCTCTGAGTCATCATTTAGGCCTCGTGATGTAGAAGCCTCAAGGTTAGGAAGGGTTTCCCCCTCTCTAGTGCTAGTATTGGTACTATCCATCACAGCTAGGACAGTAACACTTTCCTTTGTTGATCTAGCAGTCACACAGTCACTATCCGTCGCAGCTGGGATAGTAGGACTATTAAGCATCAAATCTGTGGAATCTACCCAAAGGAGATTCGTTGAGGGCACCCAATCATCAGACACATCTTGTTGGTTGGAGAGATCAGGCGTATAATCTGCATCACTGTCACTGTCCGTCGCAGCTGGGACAGGGACACCTTTCTTCTTCTTATTCTCAAAACCTAAGCTGACCGTGGACTTATTCTTTCATCCAAAAAGAGCATGATCAAGAGGCTCGGCTTTAGCATCCAGCCTATGACTAAGGGGACCATATCCCGGATATCCCATATTTTTAACCAGTGTATACCCTTTCCCATAAGTTTCAGGTGAGGGAGCAAAATTCTTGTTATGTTTGTATTTCTCCTCGTGATATATCCAGTCCCTTACAACAACTTCCTCTTTTTCTTCTTGAATGGGGACCGAAGACTCAACAAATTTCCCAAATAACATCATTGCTGATGATGAAGGCTTCACATTTGGGGATGGTCTCCCATAAGACCTAGGAGAGATTGACATTTTTGTAAAAGAATCAATCTTATAATCTCCCATCCCAAGATCCATGGTCTTGAACTGCTGCTTGCATTTTTCGAGTGAACTACTAGGATTTTCAGCTTCCCTATTCAAAGGTACATGTGATCCCGCAGACATGTTATTAACTGATAGAGCACTATCTCCAGGGATGCAAACTTCTACACCGTTATGGGGAAACTTTACACACTGGTGATATGTTGATGGGACTGCTTGCATTTCGTGTATCCATGGCCTACCTAGCAGAATGTTGTAGGCTAGAGGTCCAACATCAATAATTTGGAATAATATATCTTTTTCTACGGGACCAATGCGAATAGGCAAAACAGCCAATCCCTTGGAACTTCTTTCTGCTTCGTCATATGCTTTGATTGTGATTCTTTTCTTTGTGTCAATGACGTTCTCAGAATACCCTAGAGCTAGTAGCAAACTCAGGGTACAAATATTGAGCCCCGCACCCCCATCTATCAGTACACACCTAACATGGGTTTTATGAATCATGACCTCGATGTGTAAGGCCAAATTATGTGGGTGACTAATGGATTTGTCATCTTCTTCTGAGAAGGTGAGGTAATGAGGGCTAGCCAAATGGTTGACCATGTTTTGGAATTGGTCAATATCTAAGTTATTAGGGACATTAGCTGCTCGCAAAGCATCCTCGAGGACGCGCTTGTGCTTAGGAGATAATTCTAAAAGCTCAAAAATGGATATTTGAGCGGGTGTACGTTGTAGCTGGTCAATAAGATTATAATTGGAATCAGGACCAATGACAGATTTGGGAGGAGCACCTTTGGACATGGGCTGTTTAGACTTGCTAGTGCTAGGACCTTTGATGATAATGGGTGCTTGGGCCTGACCCCTAGTGACAGCATTGAGGGACTGGGGCATTCCTTGTGAGTGAGGACCTCTTATCACCACGGCGGGTCTTTCATTAGTCATAGGAGTTGAGTCCACATTATGTCCATAAGGATCTTTCTTTCTCACCATGTTAATGTTATCGTCAGCCACTTCAAGCATGTTAATCACATTGTCAGCATGTGTGTATGTATAGTTAATAGCCGCCTTGCCATTCTTACTGCTAGAATTCTCTCCTTTTTCATATTTAGGCAAGGGCTCTTTAAAGGCTTTATGGTCTGCATTAGTGGTTAACCCATCCACTTGTAATTGTCCTTTCTCAATAAGGTCTTGGACAAGATGCTTGAGTTTAAAACAATTTTCTATGTCGTGTCCAATCCCATTATGGAAAACGCAAAAAGCCTTAGCATCCCACCAATGAGGTAAAGGATCCGGTATTCGATGTTTTGTAGGATCCTGTGGGTGCACCAAATTATGAGCAACTAGTGTCTTGAAAACATCTGCATAAGATTCTCCCAATTTAGTAAATTGTCTTTTCTCCGTTTTAGATCTCTTTTGATACTTAGGTTTGTCTTGTTGCGTTGAAGATGTTTGCAACTTCATAGCTTGAACTGCATGAGAGAGGTTAAGAACTCCTTCATTTTTGACCTGAGATGAATCAACAACTCTGTCGTTGACCACTTGCTTGTTTTTGTTCCAATAGGAGTTCTTTTTGTCCTTGTTACCATTAGTATTGTTATTTTGGCTATTGTTGTTATTTGTTGGTTTAGCCAAAATTCCTTGTTCTTTTAGGACATCCTCAATGCGACATGCCACCTCTACCATAGTATCAAAGGAATTAAATGGGATTTTCTTGACTTCATATCTGAGTTCTGGTATTAGATTGTTCACAATGATATCAATTCTCTCTTCTTCAGGGATTGTCCGTGGGTATTTCGAACACAATCGCCTCCATCGTTGTAAAAATGTGACAAAAGATTCCCCTTGATTTTGTTTAAGTTTACACAAATCAAGCATTGTGACCGACCTGGATAAGTTGTAAGCGAAATGCTGAACAAATCTTTGGACAAGTTCTTTAAATGTCTTTACTGGAGGGGAAAGGTTGGTGAACCACTCCATGGCTAGACCTTTTAAACTCCTTGGGAATAATCTCAGCAAGTAGGAGTCTTCATGGTGAAAGGAAAAGCTCATTATGTAGAATTTTTGAACATGGTCGTGAGGGTCACCAATGCCATCATATTTGTCGTATGTTGGGAATTCAACTTTCTTAGGGAATTCTACCATCACCACACTTTTGTCAATGGGGTTAGGACATATGGAGTCCAAATGAAATGTGCTCTTGGGAGCCTTCATCCTATCTATATCCTTTTGCATTTGTAAGATCACCTCATCAGTTGAAGGATTCTATTTCTTGATCTTTTGGTGAACATCAAAATTATATGGAACTTTAGCGCCTTTGTTGATAAGACTTTCCAAGAATTGGTCTTTGTTTTGTTCCACATATTGCTCCACATAGGCTTGAAAGGATGGTTCTTGTTGCATAGTCATGAAGTCCATATGATCAAATTTAGCATAACTGCCTCCATGTTGTGAGCCATGATGTGCTCGTTGGGAGGGTTGCTTTGAATGTCTATGAGATGACTGTCTCCTATGATGGTCATATCTTGAAGTCCTTCTTCCTCTAGGACTTGGGGATCGTGAGGGTGTCTTTGATCTTCTTCGAGGGCTAGGGGAAGGGGTAGATGGGGGCGAGTTGATCCCACTATTGGCTCTCCTCCCGTTAAATCGACTTTGGAGTTGTTGTGCATAGAGTCTATCTTCTTCTTCTTGGGTGACTCTTTTCTGTATATCCAACAATGCACGTTCCTCTTCCTCTAGTTGTCAGAATTTTTCCTTTTTAGCAGCCTGTTCATCTAAGTAGGCTTGCTTCTCTCTCTCAATGCTTCTCAATCTTGTATTTGCATATCGAGAGGTGTCTTTAAGTGGGGAGGTTTGTCTTGAATGCCTTATTGCATTAGCTACGTTAATATGGTGATCACTAGATTCGTTGTTCTGGTCTTCGTGTTGTGACCCTGAATCTGAGTGAGCTTGCTTATGCTATCTTTCAGCTCGTTGATGAGCATCAAAATATCTCACGTTGTTAGGAGGTGACCCAGGTGGACTAGCATGAGAAGAACCACCATACTCTCTTCTGTGTCGTTGGAAGATATCCTCAAGAGTTTGATTCATGGCTTCTCTTTGTTATCGGGTGAAAGTGTAACTCATGTCCATACTTGATGAAAGTGGTACAAAAGAGGTGCTCACTTCACTAGGATTAGCTCCCGGATTAAAACAAACCTCGGATTCACTCTTAGGAGATTGGTCAAAAAGGGGTCCTTTTCCCTTAGGTTGTCGACGAGTCTTGACGGGTGGTAACTGGCTAAAGGCAACAGGGGGTCGCTTCCCTTGATTAACTTGGTACCTTGTCATAACTGACATGAAAGAGAGATATTCTCAATGATAAGGTGACCTTTCAAAGTGTTAACACCAAACTAGGATAATCGAAGTCCTCTATTGTCCAAAGAGAAATAAAAAGAAGAAGAGGGCTTTACCAACACTGTCAAAGAGGTGCTTCAAATCAAAGGGTGACTACCCTTGCACTTTTGAATCAGGAGGTTGGACTAGGCCAAAAGATAATTGAAATTGAGATGAAAATGAAAGTGATTTGGACAATAAGAGAACTAAAATTTTCCCAGAATATAGCTAACAATTTTAAAGATGAACCTTGGCACCAAGAATGGCTTTCTAACTTGACAATTATTCCAAAGTGACTTTGTAAATCAAATGATGCTATCCCGGAGGACTAAAAACCAAAAATTTGGAGTCAAGACAGATCTCAAACGTCAGGGTGAGAAGCCTGCTCTAAGACCTAGCCTAATTGACAGCAACTGAAACTGACCAAAATTTAAGCACGGCAAAAATAAACCAGGCGATACACTCCAGGCTACATGGGCGATAAACCTATACCCGCGCGATACTTCACCCGAAGCCAGGCAATACTTCTTAATACTGGCGGGCGATATACTCCAGGCAGGCCGGGCGATAGTCCGTCAGGGGTGAACTATCGCGCGATATTTCTCTTCAAAGGGGGTGATATTTCTAGCATGCGTGAAGTATCGCGCGATACTTCACCTTACAGGGCGCGATACTGTTGCAGAATTATTTAACTCTTGACCAGAATTGTGTGAAATTTACATTTTCAGGTCTGTTTGGTCAAAATTTTCAGTCTGAGAGTTGATGTTTTCGATTCCAGTCATAGTATCAGTAGAATTTTAGCAGGTTTACAAATAGCAAGGGATCAAAACATGGTCTCAAACACTTGAAACAAGGGCAAAAGCAACCTTGCCAAGACAAACACTTGTGATATCAAAATTGAAACAACACCCTATGAATGCTATCGATTGTTTATATGTAAGAACGTTTGCATTGGTATCACACAATCAAAAACACTTCAAGAAAATCTATCCTAGAAAGTCAAGGCTCAATACTTACCAACTTAGCCCACAACTTGATGCCCCCTCACCTCACACCAAGTGGTTACCCACAAGAGATGTTGGCTTTGTCATGGAAATGTCAAATGACACAACCAAAGGGACACATATGGTGAGTATCTTAAGGTGATCCGGGTAAACCACTTGGATCAATCCTTGCACTAAGAAGATAAGCGGCTAAAAGAGGGCGGCTTCTATCTAATGGTTCTTAATAAGAATTTCCGTTCACAACACCCCTCTTGCTCCTCATAAAGGACTAGTACCTTGCGGCCTCAAGAGTACCTTAAGCATTCTTGTTCAATATTTTCCCCATGGTCGCAATCCCATGAGCTACTCACATCAAACGAAGACAAGTGTTATGTCTATCAAGGTTTTTGGTGTTCTTGATAGCCTTGAGATTATAGTGAGTTGGAATCACTTGCTACCAAGGAAAATGATGACAAGGTTGTCCCCACTTGAGTCGTTCCTCTTGATTGCTCAAGAGCAGGCCCGCTAAAGGATTCCTAAACTAAACAAAAATGGATCAAATCTTGAGGTTCAAGGTTTTTGATTCACCACAAGGGTGAAGAGCATACTCCTCTATCTCAAGAATCTCTCCCAAACACACCAAGCAAAGAGATTCAATTACTCCCTTGCTTCCAAAACCTTAAGATGGGTCAAGATTTTCTGATTCACCTAAAGGTGAAGAGCATACTTCTCCTACCACCTCAAGATCCCTTTCACAAGGTATTAAGATTCCTAATACAATTAGTGAATGCCACAAATGAAAGGAAAGTAAATAACAAGCAAGAAATTTTTTTTTTTTTTTTGTTTTTATGCTTGGGCAGCCCTGCAAAAACTGTTAGTAGCCCTCTTTGACATGCATTTTTAGCAATTTTCAAGCAAAGGAGAGCACCTACAAACACAACTTGTTAGACCCACAATGTTAGCAAAATCCAAATCCAAATGTAAATGTGCAATAATCTGATAGATTTAAGCTAAAAGATGCAGGTTAGACCTATCTAGACAAAGCAAAACAAAATAGCAAGCTAAAATAATCAAATTCGGATAAGAAAACTGAAAACGCAAGTCTCTGCCAGACTAGGCGATATTTCTCAGACTTCAACAGTATCACGCGATACAGTTTCTTATAGTCGGGTGATACTTCTCAGTCGCGCGATATTTCTCAGTCGCACGATACTTCGCACAATGCTAGGCGTTACTTCGCCCGATGTCAGGCGATAGAAGTCAATATAGTCGTGCGATACTTTTTTTGCGCAAACTATCGCGCCAAGATAGAAAGTATATCACGCAATACTTTTGAGAAGTGTCGCGCGATAATCTGAGACAGAAAACTAAAGAACGTAGATTTTTCCAAAAATTAATCTGAAAATGATGAAAAATGCATCAAATAAAAGGACAAAGCTATCTACTCTGCCCCACGGTGGGCGCCAAAAATGTACACACTAAAATATGCACTTCTATGAACCATTACATGCAAGTTTGCTCAAGAGTGAGGCCTCACAAAGCGGCTCATAGCTCTCTATGCATGGAGTTGCAAAGTTGAAAATTGCTCTCAGCTAGAGCTACAAACTTGTGACCTTGCTAGTCAACCACACAATGAGAGATTCACAATGAAGACAAGGGCAACAATGCCAATATCTCCAAGAATCCAATATGTGATGCAATGCAATGCAACTAAAATGAAGATGTAAATGTGCAAGCTATGCTATGAAAATGGAAGTACAAACTAAGCTATAAAAGGAAATAGCAATGGATTACAATGCCTCCTATTTAAACTATGTGAGCTTATTCTATTGCATAAAAGGAAACTAAGCTAAGAATGCCATTATCATGCAACTATGAAAGCAAATATGCAACTACAATGAAATGCAACAAGTCTTCAATGTCTTCAAACTCCAAATGCACCTAAAACCTGCAGCATAACATTAGCATAAAACATGAGATATGCAAATGAAGGAGAGAGCTCTCCTTTTATAAGAAATGCAAAGAAATGGACCATGGAGATTAAGAGGCAAAAAGTCTTAATCAGCGGTGGAGCTTGAAAGAGGAGCAATCCATGTGCACAAGTATCCTCCAATGAGAGTGAAGTGTTGACTTTTGAGCCTCATGTGAGACAAAAGTGCTTTTTTCCTTGTTTATAAAACATGAATAATGCTTTATTTGTGCAACTTAGGATAAGAGGAAAGTGGGGCTTTTTATTTAATTGAAAGGGGAGGAAATATTCCTTTTAATTAAATAAAGACTTAGGATAAATGGTTAGCTCAAGGATAAAAATCCAATATATGACCGAAATTAAGACTTGATCAAGAAATTGATATTGTTGAAAATATTGATTATTGATAAAAATGATTCAGGATTGATAAATCAAATAAATGGGGCCCAAAGTCTAGGCGACCATTTTTGGGTGCATACACACATAAGATATACGAAGGAGAATCTTTTCAGACCATGACATGGAGACCAAAAAGAATTAGTTCTACCATATCTCGAATCCAAGCAGATTACACAAGGAAACATTTACGAACAATAGCATAGTTACAACATAACATTGAACAACACATAGAAGAATAGAGATACATATAGAGGAATTTGAACAACAGTTTTGATTCCTTTATCACCTTGTACCAATTGAGTAACAAAGATTGTATAAAAGAATCTTAAAACATTTAGCAAATACATTACGGGAGAAGCACAGTACAACATGAAAACACACAACAAAGCTACCACGAAGGACAAAGCGATCAAGTGTGCCACCTACTTTCCCCATCTTGTTGTATATCATTTAGGGAAGGTGAGTAACTCGCAAGAGGGACTATATCCAACATAGTAGGAATGATAGCCAGTTCCAAACAAGAATCCTCTTGAGAATCACTATGTTCGACACTAGGTGTAAGAGTTAATTTTGATGAAAGGATATTAGGTAAATCAATGTCAATGTCGATAGTTTCATATTCATGATTAACATCATCAGTATCATCAAGAGTATCTTCTTCATCCAAATTAATCAAAATAGGATCTAAGATATGAATAGAATCATCATAATCATGCATGTGAACATCATTATTAGTAACAATATATTCTACCACATTATGCATAGGTTTATTCGTAGAAGGTAAAGATCTTTGAGCTTTAGCATGAGCACGATGCTTTTTATGATGTTCATTAGTGGATCAATTACGTTTTGATTTATTTGAAATAGGTTGAGAACTAGGAGGAACAATCGTAGGGTCCTTCACAGGTTCTTTAGGAAGATCAATAGGATTATTAACCATAGGAGAAACAATCACAGGATCTTTGATAGGTTCGGTAGAAGGAACTTGATTAATAGAGCTAGAAGTCATAATTAAAGGAGGTATAGAAGGTGTAGGTAAAAGATCATGATTAAGATCCCTAGGAGGTGAACTT
This sequence comes from Chamaecyparis obtusa, assembly GCA_027943335.1. NCBI lineage: Eukaryota > Viridiplantae > Streptophyta > Pinopsida > Cupressales > Cupressaceae > Chamaecyparis > Chamaecyparis obtusa. The sequence continues at coordinate 142,700 of BSBK01009596.1, read as the reverse complement.
AATTCAAGAATTTTATGATGTTTATAAGCTTGATATGATTGAAAAATATTATTAGGTCGAGGAGGACATGAATTAGGTAATGAAGGCCAAAAGAAATCCAAAGCAGCACAATCTCTAGGCCTGGAAGGTTGATATAGACTATGATTAATCATCTTCACTTCTTCATCATGAATGAATTTAAGACACTTATGGATAGGTGAAGCAACAACATGCATGGCATTTAACCAAGGAAAACCTAGCTTAACTTGAAATTGATCAGAAGTTGGAACAAAAACAAAGGTAGTGTTCATAATTTTTCCACAAAGTTCAACCGGTAAAGTAATAGAACCAAAGGATGGATAAAGAAAACCATTGCAAGTTTGAATCCACACATCCGATGTATCATAAAAGTCACATTGTAAGCTTTTCATAAAAATATTTTCTTTAGTGATAACATTGACTAAGGATGTAGGATCAACAAGACAACCACGAGTAGGTTTCTGAGCAATCCTAGTAGCAATGTAAAGGGGACCATCGGGAGCTTTAATAGTCTCAGAGTCATCAAAGGTAATCAAAATTTCTTGAGGTCTCTTATTCTTAAATTGTTGTTGAGTTTTAGGTTGAGTTTTCATTTTAGGTTTAGGTTTTGGTCGAGGTTGAGATAGAACTTGAGGTTGAAGCTGAGGTTGAGGTTGAGATGGAGATACAGATTGATCAACATGCTCCACTTGATTAACAACATGATTGAGATCATCCATCTTTGAATCATACACAATTTCCATAGCAAATGGTTGAGCAATAGTATTAGTATCATGCATAAGTAAAGGGTTCGTATAAATTTGAAGGTTCTGAATAAGAGGAGAGATAGATTTATTCCCACTATTATCTAGATTATCAACAGATAAAGCCTTAGAATCAATTAGATCTTGAACCTTATGTTTTAAAGAATAACATTTCTCAGTATCATGATGATTCTGACAATGATATTGAAAAAAAGAATTTTGATCAAAAGATTTAGATGCAATCGTAGCAGGTAAAAGAGGTCGAATAGGAGGTAAAGTAATCATATTAGCAGCTAACAACCTATTCATAATAGCATGTAAAGATTCAGAAAGAGGAGTAAACACACGATTTAATCGAAAAGCAGTGGATGTAGAAGTGGCATTGTGAGATGCAACAACAACTTGATTAGTAACTGCATTCGCTTGTTTGTTTATCTTGACATAGTTGTTAAATTTTTGAAATTTGTTTGGATTAGGAGTAGCATCACTCTTATCAAATGGAACATGAGCCATTGGAGTGTTGCTCTCAAATTGAATCACTTGTAATTGATAATGATGAAGCACTGCACAAAGTTGTTGAAAAGAGGTAAATTCAGTAAGCAGAATCTTATCTCTAATATCCTTTTGCAAATTTGAAATAAACATACATTGAATATCAATATCAGAAATATGATAGGAAATCTGAGCATAAAAATGCTTAAATCTACCAATAAATTCAATCAATTTTTCCTTAGCACTTTGTTTACAATGCATCAAATCAGTCAAAGACACTTGCGGGCCAATATTATTTTGAAATTGTTGAATAAAGGCATTAGCAAGTTGTGGAAAGGAATCAATAGAATAAGGAGGCAAAGAACAATACCATTGTAAGGCTTTGTCACGAAAAGTTCTAGCAAACAGTTTGGCTAAAATCCTATGGTCATGAGTGTTGGTGTAATTAAATATTCACTAATTACACTTTACTTAAGTTTACTTAGGATAATGCATTTTCATATTAGTTGTCATTGTGACACCTAGGAGTTTGAATTTCATTTTAGCACATGGTTAGGAGAATTTCCACTTTAGGTGTGATAGTTGTCATCACATACCTCTTTGTGTGTGAGATCCACCTTTAGTGCTCTTATCACATTATCATCCTCTCATTGTTGCACATGTTGCACATACTTTCATGTATAATGGAGGATGATCCACCTTTGGTTGACATGTGATTCCACCTAGTGTGGGTGATATCTTATCATCTCCTTATCATGTAGTCTTATTGCATTGCCTATATATTTAGGCACTCCTACTTTGTATTCAATTCAATTAGCTATAATCAATTATCCATTATCATTTGATCATTATTGAATTCTTCATTTGATCATATTATCTTGCCTCTCTTTGTTGTGCTATCTCTTGAGCTTCTAGATCTTGGTGTCTATTCTTTGCCTTAAGTAAATTCTTACATGGTATCATAGCGATATCAAAATTCTTACAATGAGCATAATCACTACAAAGGATTTGGAATGTTTTAACATGATGAATAGGATCTCCCTTTCCATTATAATTCTCAAGACAAGGCATCTCACCTTGCTAAGGAACAGGAGTACGAATGATGTCTCGGGACAAGGGACTTCCCATGTCACATGTAGGAATACTAAACTTGTTTTGAGTTAAAGAAGCCAGTTGTTGTTGTAAGGATGACACAGTCTGAGCCAAACTAATGATTGTTGAATCATTAGAGGAAATAGGAGGAGTAGAAACATTAGATACACTAGGTAAAGTGTAAGAAGCTGGAGGAATAGAAGACACAACTGGAGGAACACTAGGAACTATAGTTGGAAGCGGATTGGAATAAGTAAAATGAACATTATGATATGAAGTTTGTGATGTAGGAAGGGACATAGGAGGAATACTCATAGGAATAGAGGGAACTGTCATAGTCACCAAATGAGGAGTATAGATAGGAATACTAGGTAAAGGATTAGAAGGAGGTTCAACACTAGTGATAGGAGGAATCAACCCTAAATCTTGAGTTTCTTGAACTAAAGGTTTAACATTTGAATGCACAAGGTGAGTAATACCACGCAAGAGGTTAACACCTTGATCACTATCACGGAGAACTTTCTTAAGAGCCTCTATAGCTTGAATGGAATCTTGATTATGGTTCTCTTGAAGAAGACAATTACCCATTTTATCAAGTTCAGTGGAAAGTTTTTGGACTTGCTTAGGAGGAACTCTTAAAGCGTCATCCTCATCATGAGATGAGTGAGAAGAGTTTTGCTTCATAGTAGGATTGGAATCATGAAAAAATAGGTTATCATCCGGGATCCTAAGGAAAGGAGAGGAAGATTCAAGATCAAAGGCACCCATGAGTCTATGACTTCTTCTAATTAGAATATTATAAGTAGGACTAGTGGTAGTAAAGCTCATAAACCAATGTAATGTAAATGAACTAAACTAAGGACACATAAAGCATGAATATCAAATCTAATTAGCATGCAAGATCTAACACAAAAGAAAAATCTAATACTAACAAGATAAAAGGAAAGCACAATAAGACATCCAATTCCACAAAAGAAAAGAGAGTAAGTATGTCGAGTTCACCAAAATGAATAGGGTTAAAATGGATTCAACTCTATTCAAATGTAAAGGGAAGGGGGGAAATATGAGATCTATTCCCTAACCCAAATTCTCAAAGAAGAGATCCAATTTGATCAACCAAGAGGTTAATACATAATTGAATCAATTTATGGAGAATATGGAAGAGAGAGAGAGAGTAAATCCAATATTTCCCTATTAAAGGAATTTTATGCTTGGAATATGAAATAATTGAAATACAAATACTAACCTCAAATTAGGGCAAATCTGGAAAATGTTAAATTTTGATGTTTGTGTGTACTTTCAAGAAATTCTAAAATTTGTTCTATACTGGAAATGCCGACACAGAGAAAAAATATAAATCTTTCTCCAAGATGAGCTCAGGTTAGGTTTGACCCTCATAAAAGGTCAAATACTACATTCTTTATTTGAAGTTCGATTCGAATTCTGTTCACAGATCTCAAAAGTTTGTCGAAAAGGGTATCCAAATTCACTCTCAGATCCAAAATTTGGCACTTGTACCTACAAGAAAATGGGGGTTTTTGTTGTATGGGGGGTTTGCCTTAGTCAAACCCCAATTTTGGAATTAACCTTGAAATTGAATTGAAATATAGTGTGCATAAACAAAGTAATTGAAACAAATTACCTCGCTTATGTTGAAGTCCTTGTAGAGGATTCGAATCCTCAAATCCACAAGTAGGAATGCTTCAATGGATATAGGATGAATGTAGGATGTCTCCAATCAATGGGATTTGATCTTCAACACCAATCTTGACTTGATCTTTGCATATGAGAAGGCTTGAATGAATGTGGAAGGATGGATCATCAAAGGGGGCTCCAAAGAGATTGAATCCTTCAATAGCTAACAATGGATCTCCTTGATGGATGAATGCTTGAACACTTGAATGCTTGAAGATTTGTAATTGCTTGATTGAATTCAATTTCTTGCACTTGAGAGCTTGCTCATGAAATTGCTTGAGATGTGATATCAATTGCTTGATTGTGGATGTGAAAATGAGAGAGGAAGGCCTCCTTTTATAGTGAACTAGGGCACAATCTTCTAGAGGGGCCACCTTGGAGAATTAAATCCCAATTAGGTCCTAACCTTTAAAAAATATACCTAGATTAAATGCAATTAAAGGATTTACCATCCTAAAATCCGAAATGGTTAACCCGAAGGTGGGAAAATAAATATCCCAAAAGCCCGATGCCCGAAAATCAAGGATCCTGAAAATTTGAATGAGGGTGGAAAAATCGAGGTTGGACCTGACCTAGTCAGGTTTGACCTCGACCCTGACCTAGCCAAGTTTCGAGCTCGATCCTGACCTAGTCAAGATCAACCTCGAATTTGACCCTGGGCCCAGATTCAGTTAGAGCCAGGTAAGGAGGTCTCAGGGATGCCTAGAAACCTAGAAATGAAATCAGATCAAGATAGAATGCCAGGTATAGACATAAAATCCTATGATTACTATGATGAAAGCCATGAGGACTTATTTTTGAATCCTACCTAAAAAATTGAGCCACAGAAGAGGGAAATTAAGGAGAATCCTTGAGATCCTAACCCTAATTTCACCTAGAATGAAGAAATCAAGTGCCAGGAAGAAGTGGAAAGCGGGGAGAAAGCCAAATACATACAAAGACCTGATCAAGGTGCTTAACATGACCCCAAACCACTTACTCAGAGGGCTAAATGCTCTTATCATGGAAGTACTTCCATTTTAAGATGATATAATGATTATTTATGTTCCTATGGTTAATTTGAAAAATTAATCTAAAGTCAAATGTTTGATTATTTGGAATTATTTGAACATTTAATTGTAATTAGGTTTAATTTATGTTTGCATATTTTATTAAATGATTAATTAATTGATTGCATGATTTTATGATGCTTTGAGTATTTAATTTATTTAATAATGAATTTAAATTGTGACATGTGCATTAATATTTATTTTAAATTGAATTGTTCTCCAAAATAAACAACTTGTTTTAAAAAGTTAAAGTTGGGTTGTGCATTAAAAAGTATTTTTAATTTATTAATTGGGTTTTCTCTCAATTTCTGATTTGGGAGTTGAACTGTGAGTTAGCTTTTGAGTTGTCTTTAGGGAATGCATGAATTTGGGAATTGAATTCCTATTAGGAAAATTATTGCATTCATTTTGGGGGAGACAAGTTTTGAAGAAGATTTTTGGGGAGAGCTTGTGTGCTTGGAATTTTGGAGATTTATGGATTGTTGTGGCTGCTTGATTGATTTGAGCTTCCTTGTGCATCTGGATCGGGTACCTGTTTGCTACATAGCTTTCAGATCTGCAGGTTGGGTTTGATTTTGGAGAGAATTCTGTTCTCAAATCTACAAGGGTTTTCATTTTTATTCTATTTCTGGCATTGGATTTTACCTGTTAGATCTATTTTCACGATTATTGTCTTTCTATATTTATAAAAATTTATATGTATTCCAATAGGTAGATTTGTGTATTCCTTAGATCTGGGTATTTTAGAAAACCCTGTGATAGCTGGTTATTATATTTTATCAAAACTTGGTATTGCATCGTTATGCTGGCAAAATTTCGTTAATTAATCCTTTATAGTTTGCTTAGAATTCAAAAAATTAAATCTGTTCTATAGTTCAACTATAGGGTCGAATTTAATTAATTCCCTATTAGAGAAAGATCAATTTTGTTAAAAAAAACCAATGTTAGTAAAAATACCTATTTTGGTTAAATATTTGCTTGCTGGTAAAATGGGTACAGTCAATATCAAAAAAATAAAAGGTATACTGTCACATGTGAAAGTTTGGAAAAAGACAACATAAATATAAATATATAAATACATCTTTCTTTATGTTAATTCTATTTTCTATATTTTTTTAAAGAAAAATATGTGTATTTGACTTAAAGTTTTTCCATTTTTGGAAACAGATATTAAATAAATATTAAAATAATAATCAAATGATTTTGCAAATATATGGAATAGTTTATATAAGATATATATATATATATATATATATATATATATATATATATATATATATATATATATAAACGTATATATATTTGTATCATTTTTAAAAGATTGAGATTTATAAAAATAAATATTAAAGATTTTGAAAAAGTTAGAAAAGGGAGGTGGGGGCCACCACCTTCCCCCACTCCCCATGGCACACACCACTGTGGCAGTAGGCACTGCTACGACAGTACCTAATTGCTACGATAGAGGTACTGCCATAGCAGTACTCTACTACGGGGCTCGTGACCTCAGCGGTTGTGATTGGAAAAGCGCGCAGGGCGCGTAGGAAATGGGGTGCGGGGCCCGCAAGGTTCCCCCCCATAAGTTACTTTTTAATTTATTTTATGTGGTTTTTATTTATTTTATTTACTTATAGTTAATCAAATGTCTTTTAATTTATTTTACTTTTATTTTAATTAATTTAGTTTATATTAATTTGTATTTGTTAATTAATTTAATTAATTTCTTTTTTTTGTAAGTTATTTAATTTAATTAAATTTAGTATGATTAAATTAATTTCTATTGAAATTGGTTTTAAGCTAATTATTTTGTGAAACTAATTTGGTTTAATTTTTATTAATTATTTTATTTTGTTTATTAGTAAATCAACTCTATTGATTTACTTAAATTGGAATGGTTGCATGTTGATTTTGTTTGGATAGGATAAATCTGCTCATTGAATTTGGTTGAGATTAATTATGATTTTTAATTTTGAATCAATTTTGTCTTAACTGTATTAAAGGGATGTAGTTGAATATTATATTTAATTATTGGAAATTGAAATTGGGAAAAGTGGAACATCTTACTTTTATAGAAACAAATACTTGTTAAATGCTTATGTACCAAAATTGGGCAATTATTCTATTGATTCCTATAATGTTAATAGGGAATGTTTCCTTTTATTAATGACATTAATATGATTGTTATGTCAGGATTCTTTTATAAGTATTATGCGGTATATATTCTATTTGGTTTATGTTCATAATGAAGTATTAAATACTTATAGTTCCCTTTCAGTTCTTTAGATTATGAGTGTTGTCTTCTTGTTCTGAATTGTATTCTTGTGCATTATGTGATGTCGGGCATTACAATGACCTAGGGGAAACAGAGGCAGGGTTCTTTGTCAGTTGGATTTGTTTTCAACATTATGTATGATATGTGTGTTTATTCTAATAATTATTCATATTTCGATCTTATGGGCTCTTGTTGATTTATTATCTGTTTATGTTATCTTTGTAATCATGTCAGTTTCTTATGTGTGAAACTGCTTCTAGGATTACTTGGTAGTAATGTTTATGAGTTTATGAGCCTAGGGGAGGTTGAATAGGTGCATCTTAGGGGGAGTGGCTTACAATAGGGGCCGAGACCCAAAGTGGCCAGTACCTGGGTAACCTATCGTAAGTTATGTAATTAAGTGATAACATAGTAATTAAAATGTGTAGAGATCATTAAAAAGATAATTTAGAGTATGGTTATGATTATAATTCCTCATTTCTATGAGAGAGTATTCTAATCCCACATGGATCGTATCGAGGGTCCGGGGCCAGAGTGGCCAGTCTAGGGTAACTCAATGCTTGAGGGTCCGAGGTCCACCATAACCAGTCCAGGGTAATTCAAGTAGATAGACATGTGATGACACTCCCATATCATGTAGCCTAAGTCATCTCTCAAGTTTTCTATTTATGCCTCTGGATTAGTGTATCTCACCTTTCACTTTATTTGGTAAACCTTGAGTAGAGAGCTTTCAGGAATCCTTGCTCAGTGGTTTTTATCCTTGTTTGGTTTTGGTCATCCGATTGGGGTTTGTTGTTATCTCCTCAACATGGTGGGGTAGACCTTTGTGGTTCTACACAGACGGGTGGTAGTGATTCTTTACCATTTGAGATTCGACATCCTGGTGCCAGTGCTATTGATACTTCTACAGTTGGATGCTTTTATGGTTCTTCATTGTTGGTTTCTTATCATACCTTCATTTATGTAGTCCTATATTAGTGTATCACATGTGATACCTAATATGGACATTATACTTCTTTGTTAGATTTATTATTACATACCCTACGACATGTGTAGTGGATGCCAGTTTGTTAGTTATCATGGATGTCCAAAAGGATTGTATATATTATTGTAAGTTGTAATTGTATCATTTATGATATGGAATCTTTTGTTATCTTTCTTTAGTTGTGTTTTGTTCTTAAGTAATTCTACATCAAGGAACCCTTAAAATTTGTAATCTGTGTTGGATGTTGTTTCAATGTGAGTAAATGGTAATTGCTTCCACACTGATGATTATCTTGTATGTTAACTTTAGAAAAAAAAAAGTTCACCAAACTTAGTAGCAAGTTATAGGTTAATCTCTCTTGGGTTCCCTGGCGGGGCGTTACACTACTTCTATATAAGCAAAAAGGTATGTAAGGAACTAAATTTCCAAATGTTATATTTTACACCACTTCCTGACATTTGATATGTTAAAGTCCATATCTGCATGAATTAAGATACATTAGGACAAATTTGAGAAAAAAGTCAAATTTCATAATTGATGTCACAAATCAGTAGTTATGTCTATAGTGACCGAGTCACTCAGTATGTATCGAGATCCTATAATAGCCAAGATGTTATATCTATTGAGTTGAAATAAAAATGTTGGTATTGACCGATTCATGGTTTCAATCGAGTATGGGTATGTGGTAACTGAGTTGTCATGTGAAGGCCAAGACAACTGTATTTCACCTACAAAGTGTACGGAGCATTCAATGAAGGCCTAATCTGACCATTTGAGTCTATAAAATGAAATATTATCATTCATTCTCATTTGACCTAGTGATTTAATAATTTATAGAGTGATTCAAGGTGATTGAGAAGAGCGGTTTGTGCTAAGTCAATTTTGTGAAGATTCTTACAGTGTGCCATCAACAAACATTGTGAAGGACTATTGAAACAAGGTATTACCGAGCTACTCGAATTTATCTTTAGAACCCTAAATCATAGAAATGAAATACACTTCATTTGCAATAGTAAGGAAGCAAGCGAAAGAGGTTCTAAATGTCCAATTAGTAAGGAGTGATGTGTGTAAACCACCAAATTTACAAGCTGTACTGGAAAGCACAGTGAAGGGAGATCTCATGGGAGTCCTAACATCGATTTTAGAAAATTTTTTGATGATACATGATGTGCGCATATGCTACATGTGCAAGACTATAGAGATTGGTGATTATGAGTTGAGGGAAGCTTATAATAGGTTGTGTGATAATGGAGTGTTGAAGGTGGAGCATCAACACATTACTGAGAAAGGGTTAGTGTGTGCCCTAGATTTCCCTCGCAACCTCAAAGTAGAATGGATTACAATTATTTTGAGAAGAGTATACAACATGCAATTGTGGTTTGAGAATGGGCAGGTAAAGATCACCAAAGATACAAATCAATGATTCATCAATTATCCTATTCTTACCAGGAAGAAGATAATGAGGTGCCAAAGCAAAGAAGTAATCCAGGTTAACACATTGGCAGTATGGAATAAAAGAGGAATGACAATCTACAATCATAGATATTGAGATAGATTTTACGGTAAGGATTGTATCTCACAAGTTTTATCAGTCAAACAGGATGGATAGTGTTCTTTACATTGCAGTAGACCAAGCGTGGAAAATTATGAAGAAAGATCATACTTACGATCTTGCTAAGCTATAATTTTCTTAACTTTTTGAGAACCTTACATTGAGTAGGAAGGCTAAAAACTTAATGTGTAAGTTCGGCTCCTTGATAGTTTGTCTATTCTTTTATGTACAAAACAATTTTCCTACTATAGGAGATGTAGTCAAGACCGACTTGTGACTCAACAAATTAATGACTTTATTCAATAGTTAGGTGATAATTTTGATAGTGTGATGGACAGTTACTTTGTTGAATTCAAGAAGAAGATGAGGAAGATAAGTATAATTCATGTATCCCTAGTAGAAAAACACTACAATGATATATATTTTCTAGTGGATACCGACAACACCTATGTTCAAGTTGTTATGCCTAGGGTAGCATGGATAAGGCTATTTCCCTATGAGGTCAACATAGATGCGATATCAACATAAATAACTACTTCACTGGTAGAAGAGATTGATAGAAATACAAAGCCTTTTGGAAATTATGAAGAAGCTAAGTCCAAGATTACTATAGGGTTAAACTCCTCAACCCTAGAGAGGAAAAGGAAGAAAATAGTCAAGAATCTTGAGAAGATGCAAGGTGAAGGAGAAGGGGAGAATGCATCTCTTCAATTTACACAAGGTTAAGGTGAAGATCAGTCTAGTGAATCTAAAGGAAGTGAAGAGGAGGAAGTAGAAACTCAAAAGAAGGGAAAGGAGGTAATGGTTGTCGAGCCTAGTAAAAGGAAGATACAAAAACAAAAGCCTACTCCTCCTACAACATTAAGACCAAGAACTAGAGAAGCTTCAACTACCACAACTGCCAAGCCCCAAAGGAAAACACCAGGAAAGAACACTGAAGGGGAAGGATTAGGAAAAAGGAAACAAGTGAAAACTAGAGTTGTCTTTAGTCATCCCAAGAAGAAGCTGAGAAGGAAATTAGTATTAAAAAAGGATGATGATGAAGAATAAATGACCAACATAGATGATAATACCAAATTAAAGGTGGCATCACATAGACATCCAACTAGTGTAGATAAAATATTCCAAAAAATCAAAAGCACAACAAGATTAGCAGGATTCAAGTTTATAAAATTTGAGAGATTAAACAAAGTTGATACAGAAAAGATTGAAGAGGCTATGTTAGAGATGCTATGCACATTCAAGATGACACCTCTGGAAATAGGGAATCTAATCCTTGATGAATTGTTTAAAGTAAAATTGATCAGAAATGGAAGTATGATATTATGACCAAGAGGCAGATAAGAGAAGGCACTCTAGCTCAGATCATGCTTGAACTAACACCTAAGAAAAGAGAAAAATTTATGGCGCAACACAAAAATGTTTTTACCTAAGCTAAGGGCTTACTCCATTTTGAAACATAATGTTGAAGAAGTTTTCACACAGAGCAAACAAATGTGGAAGATCATTTTTGGGTTAATAGTTGATAAGAGTGCACAACAAGGTGAAGGTACATCCAACTAGGTTGAACTGGATAATAAAGAAGATGTAGATGAGCCTTAGAATCTTGAGGAAGAGGAAAGACATAAGGTAGAAGTGAGTGCATCAAAATATGTGATCACTATTGAGGATATCCCTCAGGAAACACAAGTAAACATTAATTCCTTGACCCAAGAAGAAATAAAAAGCCAAATTCTTACTGAGGCAGCCTTAGATCCCTTTCTATCGAGTACCAATCCCTTTCTTATCCAGGTACATGATTATACAAGGATTGAGGATACATCAATTGTTGAATCTGAACCTACCAGCTCCCATGTGGTCATAGTTGAACAAAAAGTCACATAGAGTTCAAGTGCCAAGGAATAGGACAAGCTGACAACAACAAAAAATAATTCACCTACCGAGGAAGACAATAAAGGAAAAGGAGAGGATAGCTTAAAAGATCAAGAAGATAAGTCTATAATAGTAATTTCAGGATCTCATGTTGGGGAAGAAAAGAAGACCGAGGGGAAAATAACTAAGGAGAATCTAGAGCCTAAGGAGAAAGAGGCTATCCAGGCCTTAGTACAACTGCTGAGTAGTAGCACACTAAAGAAGAAAGTGCATAAGAAAAAGGAAAAGTATCCTAGCACACAGGTCACATTAGATGAAGTTATAGTGATTTTGAAGTGGGACACTGATAACTTGATCTATGATCAAATGCAAATATTGCAAGATCTCTTGAAGAAGAAAAGAAAGCAAGAGGAAATAAGGAGAGAACATTAGAAAAAGCCAGTACTTCATGAAATAAAAGGTATATTTTTAGAATCTTTTGAATTGGATGATGTGAATGAGACTTCACCTATTCTAGAACAATTGATTCGTATCATTAAAAAGGTGAACATTGATGAAAGTGAAGCTAATGAAAAGCTCATGCATTGGTTAGAAAGAAAGTTTGAGATGAAGGTACTTGAAAGGGTCTCAACTAAGATAGTAGTCAAACAGGTAGAAATTTTTGATTTAGTGAATAACTTAGAAGAGGTTGTAAAGAATGTTCACTCTTTGTACAAGAAACTATGCAATGTAGAAACATTTACTAAAGATAATCAAGAATTGATTGACAAGCTACAATTAGACTTGAAGTCTACTAGATATTTAGTGAGCATGGATGCAAGTTTGATCTTCACTCATTTCACATGACTACTTCATGCATAAGGAAGATTAGACGAGTTGATGGCTAATGATGGAAGAATAAGGGCCAAATTAATCTCAATAAAAAATATGTTAACACTTCATCTGGAGGTTATCCAGAGAGAATTGGTGTTGAAAAAGGAGTTAGTACAAAGAGATCCTCATCTCTCTATTGCCGAAGTCTGGTTGATCTAGCTGCCTAGCTAGAAATCAAGATACAGGTTTTGGATTATGTGAGATCCGGATGGGATAATGCCTTAGTAATGATTATGCAGCTCCAAAAACCATTTTTGGATAAGTATTTTCTTACCCCTACACCCCAATAGCTTCAAGTGAAAAAAACAAGGGGGAAATAGTAGATATGTGATGGTACAAGGAGAAAATGAGTCATGTACTCATGTATATACATTGATCATCAAAGAAGAGATATATAATAGAAAGGTATGACATACTATTTTGTAATGTAAATTTATATTAATTTTATGTCAAGAGTCATGTATATATAGTATAGTCTTTTTGAGGACCAAGTCATAGTCTTAGGGGGAGTACTCAAAGTACTAAGTACTAGTTTGGTTATACAATGTAAAAGTCATGACAAAAGTGTTTTTGACACTAATGTCAAAGGGGGAGATTGTTGATCCCTATGTTATGTTATCTATTAGTGTCTAACACTTAGTCATTTTCAAGGCAATGTTGGTCGGTCATCACTGCGACTGAGCCATCTTATTAAGGCCGAGTCATGTATAGACTTGTATAGTTACTGTCGAGCAAGTCAGAGGTCACTGAGTACTTTAGTAGTTTCTGAGAAGTTTATGCCAAGTTGTATAGAAGAGTCAGTGCCGAGCACCAGTATATGGAGAATAGTTTTGACTGAGTAGTAGAGACTTCATATACCAAGAAAGCTAGTTTTGACATATGTGTTTGTAATGGCACCAACACCAAGGTAAACCATTTTGGCCAACTTCTATGTGAGATTTAATGATTGTTGAGGGAATCAAGGAGTTGATTACGCTTTGTAATTCTTATCATTAATCTTTATGCAAGACATGTAACATATCATAAAAAAGGGAATGCTTAAGCATCATAAGTGATGAATCTAGATCGTTGATTATAATCTAGAAGCTTGATTAGATGTTTATATAAGGTGATATCAAAACCCTAAAAAGTAGTGATGGAGAAGATCTCATGTATGCGGAGAAGAGCATTGTTTTGATTGTTAGATGTAGAGATCAGGCAAAGTGATCGAGCAGAGCATTGAAGGACATACCATAGCTACATTTTATTTTAGAGTTCAAACAAGTATTGGAAAGAGATGATCTATAATAGGCATTTATAGTGAAAATCAAAGGATTAGGTGCTGATATATCCTAGCAGGTGAATCAAGGTAAATCTCTTAACAGAGTGGTCCTAACAGACCTTTATAAATCTCTTAGCCAAGTGCTTACTTATATATAAGTTTTAAATCCTTTAATCAAGGTAGATTGTATAAGTTTGTAAGCTCTTAACATGGCAGACCCCTCATAGGGTAGATCATCTGAAGTGATCAAAACATTGTAGCCCTAATAGACACACTTTAATACTGTAGTAGTGAAGATTTGTGGGTGTCATCCCCACCCTAGTTTTACCTTTCAAGGGTTTTTGGGTTACCAAATTTTGTGTTATGTGTTTCATTTGATGGATGAGATTAGAATGTTATAATCATTTTAGTATTAAAATTTATGTTTATGGAATGCATGTGGAATTAGTTTCAATTTATGGAATGAATGTGGAATTAGTTTCAATTTATGGAATGCATGTGGAATTAGTTTCAAAGTATAAAATTATTATGGATAACTGATTCACCCCCCCTCTCAATATCTCACTTTCCCAAATTATATTTCCAACATAATTAAACAAATAAATAAAATTGATCTATAAGACCTATTTCATTACAACAACTACACATCAGCATATTTTCTTTAGTTGATCTAAGTTATCCAAATAAGATCATTCCATGACATCTACCAAATTTCAAAGTACTTATGTCTCACCTCTGTATTTCATTCAAGTCCATATTTAAAGGAAATTAGACAAGAAATATTTTGAGACTCCCTTTTTCTATTAAGTAATATTCGATATCTAAAGAGAAATTGGGCATACAAAAGTAATTAACATTAGAGATAAGGAACACCGACTAAAAGTGAATTTATATATTATGAACAATAATATAGTGAAAAAAGCATGATCATGACCTTGACATACTATGAAACTTAGAATACAAAATCCTTTCCCCTACAACCGTAGTATAAATTTGTAAAATTGAAGTAGATTTAAATGACACAGGAGGCAAGAGCTACATTTCAATAGGTCCCTTAGAGAAGATCATTAATCAAGAGTAAGAATAATGTGAAGCATCAATGGCCAAGAATTTAAAACCAACATAAAATTGTGAATGAAAGCATTGTTGGATATATGAAGCCCAATGCTCACTTGACCATCCACCTTCCAGACTCTTCACTTATGGCTAAATGTATTTGTATAAATATATGTGTACGTACCATGGATAGATTGATATGTTAAACATTAATAAGAGATTTCCTTGCTTTGAAAGTGGATGTAGGCAAATTTTTTGAACCACCATAAATTTTCTAGGCTTGTGTTTGTGTGTCTTATCCTATTTTTCAATTGTTGTATTAGATATGCTTATTGGTTATATATGCTCAATTATAACTTATAATTAGTATCAGATCTTGGTTAAATCAAAGGAGAAGATATGGAAGATGGTGAGGTTTTTATTTTAACTGCAACAAAAATTGTAGCAAATGCTTGGGTGCTTGATATAGGGGTAACATTTCACACTACTTCACATAGGAAAGTTTTCAAAACTTTTCAAAGCATTAATTTCGGTAAGGTATCTTTCAAAGATGATAAAAATCTTCAAATTGTTGGAAAAGTAGATGTTTTTTTGAAACTATCAGATGAAAATAGATGGATTCTATGGGATGTCAAGTATGTTCCTCAACTAAAAATTAATTCAAATTTAGTTGGGCAATTATTATCTCATGGATGTAATGTCAGGTTGGAATCCAATAAATGAAAGGTCATGAAAGGATCTTTACTAATTGAAAAAGGAAGTATATTGCGTACTTTATATCTGGAAGAGACTCTCAATAAAGTGGGAGCTATTCAAAATAGTAGTGCAAATCATTTGCCCAAGTTTCTCAGGCATCCACATCAACAAGATGTTAAAAATGAGTAGAAGAAACAAAAGGTGAGAAATTGGGAAATAGAAATTGGAAATTATGATTATGGGGATTGTAATTTTTCATATAAGAAATTAAAATTTAGTAAGGAAAGAGTTGTTGTTGTTGAATCTAAAATTACACCCATGGAAATAGATGAAAATCCTGTAGAATATTTTATCACTAAAATAGATGAAAACCTTGATAAGCATTTTTCCACTGAAATGTAAATAGATGAAGTTGATGATATGGAGAAAAATAATGATATAGAGATTTTTTTTGCATATAATTATCGAAAGCTTGAGATTTTAGATGGGTCTAATTCACAGACTAGTATTATCAAAGGAAATAAAAATTTGAATGGCCTAGATAGAAGTTGGTCTTTAGATCATCATTATTCATGAAAACTAATTCTACAGAGAACAAAAGAGTAGGAGAGTGGTAGGTTAAATATGACTATGGGAGGCAGAGTAAGGTAGTTCCACTTGGGGTGTTAGAGGCCAACATAGAAGATGTGTGTGTGTGTGTGTCACCCACTATGAGGGTGTGCAAGAAAGTGGAGGTACATGATAACTTCTCCATTTGGTACATCTTCACTCTCCATATTGAATTCAAAAACATTTTGTGGGCCTCTACTCTAATGTCCGTGAAATGTCTACTACTTTGCATTTTCCAACATGCCTCCCCACAGAGACATTATTGATAGTATTGTTATTTTGAAGCCCATGATAGCTTGGACATATATTGAGAATGAGAAAAATTTTAATGTTCATGTCCTGGTCCAGGAAATGATTGGTAGCATGGGATGTGCGAGTTCCAAGGAGGTAGTGATGCATGGAGAGGGATATGTATCGAAGTAGACCCAAGGCATTCTTCACAAGATTGGAAGGTGATGCAGGAGACTTTAGTGTTTTTTTTAGTTTATAGAAAAGTTGTTTTTAATAACTTTGAAATATTTTTTCCAATTTTGAAGGTTAGTTAACAGCTCATCTTATCTTATTTTTAGGAAGCTTAATGAAAAAATTCAGCTTTTTTGAGTTGTTTTAAAAATTACAAAAAATGGCAAAAAAATATTTTTGTGAAAAAAATGCCAAAAAAGGTAATTTTGGATTTGTACTTAAATTAGTGATTTATCTCATTATAAGAGAAGAGTAATTGGAGTAATAATAAAGAAGGATTGTAATTTTAAAAAAAATTGTGTTTTTTTTCTCTTGTATTTTTGTTAAATGTTAAAGAAATTTTGGTTGCATCATTTGGTATCAGAGCTCAAAAGGTCTGGAAAAGATATTTTGGTGTTTGTGTATTTTTGTTTTTGTAGGATGAAGATAGATTTTGGATGTCAAAAGACTAGGTAGAGAAGAGAAAAGACCTAGGTGAGGGAAAAGAAAAATGGAAACAAGGATATAGGTACTTGCTTGAAGAGATGGATTTGTTGAAGAGGTATTTGGAGGGTGTGGATTCATCAAACAAGAAAAATGAAAAATAAAAGAGAAGAAAAAGAGAGGAAGAGGAAAGAGAAAAAGATGAGGCAAGTAGAGATTGAGAGAAAGATTATAGAAATACAACAAACATTAGAACAAATAGGAAAGCTAATAGAGCTAGAAATGCAAAAATGACACTTATGGTTGTAGAATACCAGCTAAGGTTGTATAAATATATAATTAGGTGATCACATTTATGGTTGAAAAAGATAACTATTATATGAAGGCTATTGAACCTAGGACTTGGATCCATAAATTTTCATATGAGCTCTTTGGAGATGAATGTTACCTATGCTTATCTTTTTTATTAGAATACCTATAGATCTGAATGTAGAAATATTTGCAACCCATGGGGAAATATTCAGTAGTTAAATTAAGAAAAAGGTTGGTGAAATATTTAAAAAGATAAATTGAAAACTTGAAAATAAACTTGGTGTAAATTCTAAGAGTTCTGGTAAGGCATTTGGAACTACTACTAATACCCCATAATAACTACTTGTACCTAGAATATTTAGAAGATCTAATACTAATACCTCTACTCATCCTACACTTTTCACAACATCACAAATACCACATAGAAAAGAAAGGCCTACTACTGTTATTAAGGAGAAATTTGAGGTTTTAAAAAACAAGAAGAAATGAATGAATAAGAAACAAGAAAAAAAAGGAAATGATAAAAGTGGTTTACATTGAATTTCATGGGGATTTATAAAGAACAACTAAACTCTATCTAGATGTGGCTTTGTACAATCAAGATACTATAGAGAATGCTATTATAAAGTACATGATGAAGTAAATTTAATCTTGAATTATATTTGGGATCAAATTCTAGAGTGCCTTGAAGATTTACTAATAGGAACAAGAACTGAAGCTATAAAACTTGAAGCAAATCTAAGAGAACAAGCTCTTATGAAGGCTAGATCCACATTGTCAAAAGAAGAGAAAACCAAAGAACTTCAAATAAAATCCTAAGAATTGAGATCAAAACAAAGGGTAAAGACCATTATGATCCTAAAAGAGGAAGATATAGATGAAGTGTAGAGAGAAACATAAAGGATCACTTCCAAGATTTTGAAAGAAATGAAGGAAGGAAAATAAGTGTCTGATGATTATACTCCCCCACGAGACAATGAAAAAGAAAATATTTCCAATATACAAGATATTGGGATGTCAACATTTGATGTCAGGCTGATGGTGACAATGTTGAGCCAAGAAAGGTGACTCATATTTTAAATAATAATGATGCACCTATTTTACAAAAAGGAAATGAGGAGTGGGTTCTTTCTCCAAATAATAGTAACCAAAGTAAAAAAATGATCTAGAGAATACCATAAATGAAGAAGATAATAGTGATATTAGTGCTTGAAAAATATTGAAACTAGAAGAGAAGGAGAAGAGGAAAAGGTTAATACAATAAATGTTAGCAGTGGAGAGGAAAAGAAAGTAAACAATCCTAAGAAGAGTACTACACAAATGGTTCAAAATGCAACTACAAAGACATATAAGAAGAAATAGGATTCTTGTACTTAATATTTTGGTGAAGAGTCTTTTAATTCCTTCAAAGATATTTTCATTCTAAAAATGCAATTCAACCTGTGATAACCACACAATTATTGTAGATACCAATAAATCAAGGGAAGAGTGATTTTTTTATACATTTCTCCTTGCATAAGTTTTAGTTGGGATACATTAATATACATACATCAATAAAAGATAATTATTGCAAGATAATGAAAAGAGATCAAGTTTTATTGATGATACAATAAAGGGTTATACATGAAGGCTTCCAAAGGTAGGCATTGAACCATGCAAATTTCTAAAGAAATAGCTAAAATTAACCATGGATTTCTTTCATATGACTCATGTAGAGAAGAAAGGAACCCTAAGAAGGTTCATTGATAATAGGATTGCCAAGGTCTTTAACTTGTGTGCTAATGCACACATTGTAGTGTATAACTTCTTGAATAAGTTTAAGCATAATTATTGAAGGTATAACATTATACCAATTTTGTTTGAGGTGGATAGATTACATAAAAGGAAGTAAACATAGGAGTAACTCAACTAATTCAGTCTCAGAAAATGATGAGTTAATTATGTCTAATGCTACCTCTAAACCATAGCTTTTAGTCACAAATTGTGACCTTTCCACATCACCTAACCATGTAGAACCCATAGGTACACCCTCATGTGCTTGGAGATAATCATTTTGCACACACACACACACAAAAAAATAAAAAATAAAAATAAAAATATAAGGATAGGAAGGATTAAACTTAGATCAAATAGAAAGAGTACATGACATCCAATAAGTTAAAGTAAAAATCAACATAGAAAAGCATGATACATCTTTCAGGTGCTATCAAGGTACACTATGACTAGACAATACATAGGAAATTAGAGAGTGTCATTATTGAGCACAAAATGATAACTAACACTCGAAACTAAATACCATCTCATATGTCCAAGGTTTATCAATCATAAAATTATCAAGCTCCTAGAGTGAGCATTTCTTCCCAAGTCATCCTTATCATTTATAAACACTCAAGGTATCACTAGTACATTTGAGGCCATTTTATGGCATCCATTCTGATGCTATATGTCATAATTACGATACAAACTACTGCTAGTATAATTTCATCAAAAAATATGTCGCTAGAAATAATCATTGCAATTACAACACCACTTATGATGGCCCTCATGTCACAACACACCATACACAAGGGGGTATTTTCCAATGCCACACGATGTCAAAAATCATAAAATTCCCTGTGAAAGGACTGTCAAAACTGTCACAACATTCACTGTATATTGAAGGACATGTCGTAAGATTTTGATGATACGTGTCATCATATTCTAGTGGCACATACCATTGGAGGTACAAAATACCATCATAAATATCATCACAAATTGACAGAGGTTCTAATGGTTTCCTGGTCGCCTTTCGATAGTGTCCTCATTGCCTTTCGGTAGAATTTCCAACTGATCTTCCTGTTGTAAGCTGACAACGTGTCCCGTTGGAGGTACAACATATTGTCATAAAATATATCAAAATACAACATATTTTCCAATAGAATTCCCATCGCATCTCAATATACATTTTGATGGTTTTTAGTTTTCCGATGGGATAGGCATCGTAATTGCAATGATATGGCACACTAAAGATAACAGAGCTCAAGAGACCATCATAGTTGGTCTCTGTCGTTGGTCCATATTACTGACAAAATGTTTTACCTTTCATTAGATCATCAAATGCAGAGATCTTAATTTGATAGAATATTCTCATGATACCATATATTATTTAAGTTGACGTTGCATGAATTTATCTACTTTGCGCACTTGTGGACTACGAGGGCATCGATAAAGAAGTATCTCCTCTCGTGGCTTGCATTACTCAAGACATGAGAGGGGATGCTTCTTTATCAGTATCCTCGTAGTCTAAAAGTGTGTGAAGTAGATAAATTCATGCAATGTCAAATTAAATAATATATGTTATCATAAAAATACCATCTATTAAATTCTTTCAGATCGCCACATTTTATGAGCTAATGAAAAATAAAATGTTTCCTCAATCGTATGGACCAAAGATGGAGACCAACTATTATGGTATCTTGAGCTCTCCTATCTTTAGTCTTAGCTACTCGATAAGTCCTAGAAGACTTATACCTACTGATCACCGAGAATAATCACCGCCTTGCCTTGATGTACACTACACAATATCCAATATATTAATAAAAATGAAGAGAAGACAGAAAATATGAATGGATAAAAGAAACGAAAGATGCAATAACATTATCTTGTTTTTTACCTTCTCATAATTGACCAAATAATTGATCCTAGTCTTGCAAAATTTTTGTACTCTTGTGCAACTCATCAATACTGGAGGCCTAAATGAATTTTATATGATCACTAGCACATTTCGTGCATGGATGAGAAACAATATCCAAATTTTCTAGATTTTGAGAAGAATTATGAGTGGAGGCTAAAGAAGGGATATTTATGAAGGTTTCATAGACCTAGATAATGAAGATATTCTCTAGAATTTTAGAGATCTAGAAAATCTCCACAAATATCCCTTCTAGCATCCACTGAATATATGTCTTCTCAGAATCTAAAAACTTTGATAATTGATTCTCATTAATGCATGAATGAGGTAGTGATTGTATTAAATTCCTTTAAACTTTCATGCTTATGTGCATTATGTGATATGATAAATTGTCTCCAATAAATTGTCAAATTTTTAGTGTTGTAACAACCCCTACAACTAATCTTGGTCAGTTTGAAAGTGGATAGTGAGTGGAGAGTAATATGTGGACAATAATATAATAGTGAACTATGTCCATACATTATTTTCCACTAACTATTCTTGTTCTAACACAAGGAACAATACCTTTACACCTTGTAGGAACTTCTATCGGTTTCATAGGGACATGTTTGTAGTTTTAGTGCTATAGGCATCCCAACTAAATGCTAAAGGTATTGTTCATTATGTTAGAACAAGAATTAAATTGGGAAGACACCTTCAAAATAGAACTAAGGATTTTGGAGTACGTTTGAATGTGAATTACCTTCAAGTTGATAGGAATGAAGAACCCATCATATATTTTGAGATTCCAAAGCTTTCTTGCTTATGTGCATTATGTGATATGACAAATTGTCTCTAATAAATTATCAAATTTGTAGTGTTGGAACAACTCCTACAAGCAATCTTGGTCACTTTGAAAGTGGATAGTATATGGTGAAAATGTGACCACACTTCTATGAATCCTTACATGCAAGAAAACTCAACAATGAGCCCTCACAAATCGATCCATAGCTCTCTATGCATGGAGTTGCAAGATTTGTAAAATTATTCTTAGCTAGAGCTATAAACTCATGACCTTGCTAGTCAACCACATAATGAGAGATTCCAAATCAAAGACAAGGGCAACAATGCCAATATCTCTAATGAAATCAAATGTAAATGCAATGAATGCAAACTAATCTATGAGAATGAAAGATGCAAGCTATGCTATGAAAGGAAAATACAAGTGTTACAAATCCTCCTATTAAGCTATGTGAGATTAATCTATTGCATAAAGGAAATCTATACTAAATATGCCATGATTATGCAACTATGATGTAAGAAAATAAGCTAAATAAAATGCAACAACAATGTCTTCAAAGCTTGAATGCAAGAATGTCTTCAAAGAGCTCCAAATGACCTAGAAAACTTGCAGCATAACATTAGCATAAAAACCTAAGATATGAAAATGAAGGAGAGAGCTCTCCTTTTATAAGAAATGAGATGAAAATGGACCATTGAGATTAAGAGGCAAAAGGCTTAATCAACGGTGGAGAAAAAAAGAAGCTTGATCCTTGTGCACAAATATCCTCCAATAGGAAAATAGGAGTTGACTTTTGTGTCCCACATAAGACAAAAAGTGTTTTTTCCTTTTTTATAAAATAAGAATAATGGTTTATTTGTGCAACATAGGATAAGAAGAAAAGTGAGGATTTTTTATTTAAATAAAAGAGAGGAAATTCCTTTTAATTAAATAAAGGCTTAGGATAAAGTGATTTTATTATTTAATTAAAAGAAATTTTTAATTAATTAAAAGAGATCATGTTCTCTTAATTAAATAAGATTTTTATTTTTATTTTTTCTCTTTTAAATTAAATAAGGCTCAAACCTTAGGAAATATTGAATTGATTATGATTTGATTAAGGAAATTGATATAATTGATATTGTTGATATTTGAAAATATTGATTCAGGAATTTGACAAATTTCTAAATGGGGGCCCAAAGTCTAGGCAACCATTTTAGGGTGCATACATTTGCCCCTCTTTGACTAATGTGTGATCATTTTGGGAACACATGTAGTCAAAGAAGAATTGAAATTTGAGATCGATTTGGGATCACAAAACAACCCAGATGTGTGTTTGACAGATGGAAACACATCAGGACAAGCATAAACAACAACTGAAAGATAAGACCAACACTGTCGCTGCTAGGTGCAAATCAAGCCTTAGACAAAACTATCGCCATCGCTGCTAGGCAATAATCAAGTCTAAAAAATAGGAGATAAAAATTGAAAGACAAAATCACCACCGTCGCTGCTAGGTGATAATCATGTCTAAAAATAAGAATCTCAAGCTGAGTTGAATGATAAAGCTGAATCAAAGATTAAAGCTGATAGGCACTGCCCCCTCGGAATCAAAATCAAAATTAGATAGAGGAGAACAAAAAATTGATAAACCTGATCAAGTCACAATAAATCATAATCAAAGGATGGAGATGATAGGATAACCATCAAATAGTGAAGATATGCCCCAGGTTGATGAGGTTTGACTAAAAAAGATATAGGATAAAGATTAAGTCAAACCTCAGAGAGAGGAAGCAAAAGGGGTGAATGAAAGACTAGAAGTTTGGAAGACATGGAAATGAAGAAATTCCATCAAAGATTGAAGAATTATGCCTCAAAAGGTCAGTCAACTACGTAGAAGAATGAGAAAGCTTGGAAACGCGACTCAGATTTCAATTTTGAGTTCAAAAATGGATAGAAAATGATGTGATATGAAAGACCAGAAATGAAAGATATGATCAAGAAGAATCAAAAAATGAGCACAATTGACCAACTAGCCCGTAGATGATAAAAAGGAGAGCTCTCTTCATATGCAAGATGCAAAAACTAAACTATGATGAGCCTAAGAATGCAAGCTACTATGAAAGTGGTTGACTTGCAAGGTCACAACGCCTATAGACATCTAATTATCATCATCAAAAATTATTGGTAGCATCGTAAGATCATACAATGCACACTAGCATAACTATGTGGATATGAATGTGATCTTTATCAGATAGAAATGTGGAAATCCCACCTAGGCATCAAAGACATGGAGGTCAAGATGACTAATGCAGTGAGATTACCTAAGTTTGATATGGTGAGATTATGCTTGTATCAAGACACATGAAAGTCAGGATAACTAGAAGCATGCACTCACAAAACAGTCAAGGATAATACCTTGTCAATCCATAGTGTCAAGTAAGACCAGCATAAATGCTCATGATAATTAGGATCAACAAAATATACCCATAAGCAGATAAAGAAAGAAAATATGTTTTCATACCCTCAGTCTTCTAGCTATGCATCATCAAAAACTTCTCAGGGAGAGACCACTCATCAAAGAAATCTTCATAGATAGCACACAAAAAAAAATAAAGTCAACATATCTCAAGAGAGTTTATTGTTTAAGTGCGTGTGTGTTGGTCATAGAGTCAGACTCTGGTTATCAAATCTGCCAATGAAAAATATTGCATCATACTTAGACTATTGGGTAAGACATCTGATAAGTGTTAAGAGACACTTGACGCAAGGGTAGTGTTGAAAAACACTATTTGGGGTGGTGTTGAAAAACACCTATTTGTGAAATGCTCCAAGAGACAAACACACCTAAAGGACCTATGCTAACAGGTATGCCCCCTAGACAAAAATAAAGACCAATTCCAGACCAAGTCAAATAAGGTCAAGGCATGATGGAGAATGGCCAAGTGTCGAGGATACATGCTAAAAGACAAGGGTGCAAAGGCCTCAAGTAGCGCCTGTTTTCAAGTTTTCACCACTTGGAGATTTTTTCATTTTTCAATTTTTTTGTATTTTTTCTACCAAGGCACTTGTTTCCAGTTTTTCACCAAGGCACTTTTTCTATTTTTTAAATTTTTTTTTGTATTTTTTCAATTTTTTTGTATTTTTTCAGAACTTTTTATGCTTTTTAGGATTTTTTCAGCATCATATATCAATTTTTTTGGTATTTTTTCAGGATCATAAAATATGTACAAAGGATGCCCCCAGACAGAATGGGCATCAAACTCCCAAGCAAGATCACATCATGTAGTCCCAAAATGTTGCAAGGTGGAGGACAAGAAGGATGAGCAAGCTGGCGAAAGAGATGGAGGAAAATAGAATGAAGGCAAATGGAGGGAAGAAATCCTCAATGGCAAACTCCTCAAGAGTACCCAAGCTAGGGAAAAATTATCATGCAAAGCACATTTGGATAAGTAATGAAAGGCTAGCATATGATAAGTCATGAAAGCGCAATGTAAGAGCACGAAAGGATGCAGTCCAAAGAGGGTAGACATGTTAAGAGACTTCATAGCATCATGTTTTACTCTTTTTATTAGATCAAGACCAAAGGGGAAAAAGATAGCGAAAGACTAGAATGAATGGAGGAAAATAAATATGAAGGCTAAACATGAATGGAATGAAAGAAAGATCATCGTAAGATAGCTCACAAGATAGCCAAATGTTCATGTATAGTTCAACATTGTCAAGATCAAAGATGGAATGGAATGGATGAAACATGTAGAAGAACTACGCATGATGCCTGATTACCAAGTTTTCATCACGGTACTTATCCAAGGCACCACAAGGGAGTGGTTTTCACCATATGATGAATTTATTTCTCTTTACTTTTGCTACCAAGGTGTCTATTTCCAGGTTTTCACCAAGGCACATTTTCAATTTTTTCATTTTTTTTTCTTTTTTTCTTTTTTCTATTTTTTTAAAATTTTCTTTTTTTGGAAGAAGGCAATATTTTTAGATAATGCTCCTTGAAAGGATAAACCATGATATGTCAAGGATTCAAAATGATATGCTCAAAGATGCTGATAGAGAAATGAAGATGGAAGAGAAAAATGGAGGATAAGGCTTTATGTAAAGCGAGTGAGGTTGCAAGATAAGAGGAATAGGCAAATGAGGAAAAGAGATAGAAGGTAGAAGGATAATAAATGGAAGGATTGTGAAAAGGTAGATGGGAAGGAAGGAAAGATCAACATCAAAACACACCTTGAAGTGTGACAAGAGGATGGAGGAAACGTGAATGAAAGAATACGTGAAAGAATATGACGAATGTTTAGTAGAGGTTGCAATTTAGGCGCATGGAATGGAAGAATATTTTTGGAAGAAGATGAAGTGGAAGCTTTTGGAAGCTTGAATGTCAACTTCACTTGTTGTTCAACATAAGACTCTTAAGAGAGACTTTGGAATCCATATCGTCATAGACTTTTCATTTCTTTTTGATGATTTAGAAAGAATATCTTCAATGATGGATTTTGGAACCCATACTTGTCTTGTAATTTTTTTCTTAGATATCTTTTTTGACTTTTTACCTCCATATCGATTAGAGGAGACATGGTGATCTTTTTTTTTTTGATGGATTTTTGTATTTTTTCTTTTTCTTGTATTGAACATTCAAGTTACTTCTAAAAGACTTGGGACTTGTGGAAGAAAGAGGATGATATGACTGGTTTAGATGGGTGGATGGATGAAAAGGATTCAAGGGTATGCATCTATGTTGATCTTGAGGAAATATAGGAGATGGAGGGATGTAAGGATCCAATATGGATGATGAATTAGGAGAGTTAGGAGGGGAAAGTGAAGGTACATAAGAGCCCAAGATGGAAGGAAGATGTGAAGCCCTTAGTATTGGTGGAGGAAGTCTAAGGATAGATGTGGAAGATGCAAAAGGATAATCAATAAGTTCATCAACATCCATTTAACAACCAAGGACATCAGCATCTTTAGAGTGAGCATTAGGATTTTAAATAGGATCATGAACATCTTGAATAGGAGCAACTTCTTCGATAGAAATTTTTGAAGCTTGCAAAGACTTAGGAAGAGTAGAAAGTGGAGGTGAACATGGAATGGTAGA
Source organism: Chamaecyparis obtusa (assembly GCA_027943335.1). Lineage (NCBI taxonomy): Eukaryota > Viridiplantae > Streptophyta > Pinopsida > Cupressales > Cupressaceae > Chamaecyparis > Chamaecyparis obtusa. The sequence continues at coordinate 115,707 of BSBK01009596.1, read as the reverse complement.
ACAAGAAGATGGAAGAATTTGATCTTGACAAGGATCTTTGGATAGCGTAAGCATATCATTTTGCTTTGGATTTTCAATAGGCTTAACATTGGAAGTAATAACACCATTTTCAATAACCTTAATGGAAGTATCATCTTTAGAAATCACAAGTGGGGTAAGGTTATTCTCATTGTCAATAAGCTCAATGGTGTGAGTAGTAGCTTTATCTTGCTTAGGAGAAGATTTAAGACATGGTGGAATGAATGAGGAAGGGCATAAAGGATCAAAAGAACCATGAAATGAATGAGAGATATTATGAACAAGATTGGATGACATGGAGGGTTCTTGATCTTGATCTTTCTTTATATTTTTTTCTTTATCATTTTTAGAGTCCTCTTGACATGGAGCCACTTCTAAGGACAAGGAAGCAGGTTGGGATTGTATGGAAAACTTTGGAAGAGATGGTGAAGGACCAACTGAAGTAGGCATTATAGCGCATAAAGGCTTAGGCTCTTTAGGTTTAGCATTATTGAAAGTATTTTCAGCCAAGTGAAGGTTAGCTTGAGTTTCTTTAAGAGGTAGCCCTCGAGGATAACTATAGGGAACCGCATGAAAAGCATTAGGATTTGAATCAGATGAAGTATTTGTGAAAGATTTGGAAGACTTGGAAGCTTTAGGAGATGTATGGGCATTGGATGAAGTAGAGGATGGAAGGGAACCATCACAAGACAAAGGTTTAGCATTAACATGATCTTGCTTGAGAGTTTCATCTTTATTTTCAGCATGAGAGTTCTTAGAGGAAGAATTCTTATAATATTGACATTTCAAATTGGCACGGTGCATTCTATAGTCATCAGTAGTAGTAGATGGATCACAATCAAAGTATTGTTCACAGAACTCATCAAAGTCTTTTTCAAAATCAGAATCATACGGATCACCATCATGATCTACCCAATAGGATGACCCTTTAGCAAGCATGAGCACACGATGAGGAGGACTCTTAGGAATAGAAGTTTCATAGGCATCACTACATTGTCCATTATCATAGTCATCATAGTCATCATAGGTGGGTATGTCACTCTTTGTGGAAGATACATCACAAGGACTATCATGTTGCTCTTTATGGTATGTCTTCTGAAGAGAAGGAAGATTCTTGGGAGAAGTAGAAGAAGAATGAGATTGTGAAGAAGAGGAATATAAAGACTTCATGGAAGAAGAAGATTTAGATAACGAGGAATGTCTAGAAGAGTCATGATAAGATTTGGAAGATGAAGAATGTGAATAGTGTTTAGAAGAATTGTGATAAGATTTAGAAGATGAAGAATGTGAATAATGTTTAGAAGAATTGTGATAAGATTTAGAATGTGAGGAATGATGAGAAGATTTAGAAGATGAAGAATATTTAGATGAGATCATGAGTATGATTCTAGAAAAGGTGTTTGATTTAATTGATTTTTTTTTTTTTTTGTCATAAATTCGTTACTCATGAGAATTTTGGAGGAACAACACTTTTCGAATATGTCAATGAGCTCAAGATCATCTATTCTTAATAAAGGTTCCAAAACTAGATATTTGAGATTCATGGTTCTAGAAGAAGAAGAATCAAGCATAGGAGCAATAGAAGAGATAAAATAGAAGAAAATAGACTAGATAATAAGAGGAAAAGAATCAAGAAGAAGAGGAAGAAGAATTTCCCATGGGAATAGAATACTTCAGAAGAACATGGAAAATGGAGAAGAAAGAAGAAGACTAAGATTCATCTTATGCAATTGATACCATAACGTTCATTGAGATGTTGAGCAACATGAAAACACCTAAGATCTGACTTGGACTGACCAAGGAAGACCAAGCTTCTAAGGAGAACTCACTACAGTAGGACGGAACTTAGTTTCAAAGATCTTTCAAAAGATTTCACAATGATGATCAAGCACATAGAACAACAACCAGGGAGTTCAAGAAAATAGTCTTCAAGCAACAGGCAAGGGACAAAGCAACCTCGTGCATGAATAGAGATAGTGACTTAGTATTCTACTCCTTAAAGATTCTACTTGTGTATGTTCTTGAAAATGTTTTAGCAGGCACATAGAACACAACACCACCTTAACAAGCTGTCTACAAGGATATACATGGCTTTCTAAGAGGAGTCCTCGATATACGAAAAGTACATGAGGCCCAAATCCATAGATGAGAAGAATCCAAAATCACACAGTCAGGGGGAGACGGTAACCCAAATCTCTTCCTTCACTTCTCAAAGGTATAAAGTTCTTTGAGGCTTAGCCAAGAGTGATATCAAACTCAATTCCTAAGAGAGGTGTCTTTCGATTCACCACCCGCTATTTATACTCCATCGAAACATAGGAGTTAAGGTCGTCCCTTGAGGTGGTGTGTCCCCAAGTAGGCTTTCTAAAAATAAAATTAAGTAATTCACTATCAAAAGTATTTAAAGCACTAAAGGTGGAACACTTAACTCTTCAAGTAAATGTGAAGTGAGTCCAAAAGTGAAATATTTAACTCTTCAAGTGAATGTGAAGCAAGTCTAAAAGTGGAACATTTAACTCTTCAAGTGAATGTAAAGTGAGTCCAAAAGTGGAACATTTAACTCTTCAAGTGAATGTGAAGTGAGTCCACAAGGTGGAACATTTAACTCCTCACACAAACTCAAAGTGAGTCCAAAAGTGGAACATTTAACTCCTCACACAAACTCAAAGTGAGTCCAAAAGTGAAACATTTAACTCCTCACACAAACTCAAAGTGAGTTCAAAAGTAGAACATTTAACTCCTCACACAAACTCAAAGTGAGTCCACACCTTAGAAAATTAATGAGATCAAAAAAACATAAAAAGGGGGAAACTTTGTGGAACACTTAACACTCTTTTCAAGTAGACCCCTCTCCTATGTATGAATGTTGACCTTGCATCCAAAGGGTGGTAATGAGGGGTGATTAAAAATAAGCGAGTCTAACACCCAATTTAGCTAACAAGATCAATCAAAAGTACTCTAAAGTTTCTTATCAATACTACTCACAAATGCAAAAGAGTTTGAACCATGAAATATTTAACTTTTCAAGTAAACATGAAGTGAGTCCACAAAGTGGTGCACTTAACTCTTCATATAAACAAGGAATGAATCCATGCCCTCAATCATTCAATGAGATATTTGATAATGGAACCAAGAATTACTTAAGGTTTAAACACAAGCATTCACTTACATAAACTTGTAAAAACAAATCTATGTTCTTTCATTTCCCATTAAGAGCATCAATTGAAATGTGTTCTATGAAAACATGTAAACACTCAAGCCAAACACATGAGAGGTTCAATTTTAATCCCTAAATCTAAATGTTGTAGAGATGGAACAAAGTACCTCAAATCCAATGCTTTGTTTTAAACATTTTCCATGAAAGCAAGAGCACCTTCAAATGAATAAGACAAAAAAACAAGTAAACAAGATATACAATGTATATCCAACTTATGCAAACCTTAGGGTTAGATCTGAAAATCAATTTTTAGGAGCAATAATAGCTATCAAATAATCCAAATGATAACTTCATATCATGCATTGAACAATGAAAAATAAGTGCATACCCATCACAAAATTTTATTTTTTTTGCATTTGACCTAGTCAACAAGATCTAATTTTTTTGATATGATTTCAGCCAAAAAAATGGAAATGAAAAACAAAGACCCCTACTAAAAAAAAGAGAGCTTTCCAAAAATGTAAAAATTTCAAAAAAATCTCTTCATTTGTGCTTTACAGAGCCACTTTCTCAAAATAGACTAGTTTTTATAAATCAATTATTTGAGCCACTATATTGCACCCAAATTCAAAATATAAAGAATGGACCCCCTATAGAATTTGAAGAGATTTCTGAAAATGTAAATTTTTTTGAAAAATATACTAATTTGTGCTGAAAATTAATTTTTTTATGAAAAATCAAGAAAAAATTATAAAAAATTGAAAATATTTCAAAAAATTATAAAAAATTGAAAATATTTCAAAAAATTCTAAATGTTTTATTGGAGCTTCTCTGATATGTCATAAACTTGAAAAAAATTTTTTAGACCAAAAAACCAAGCCGTTTGGGAGATATGATCAAATCTTTCAAAATCTAAGGTTTTCTATCTCCAAACAAATCTGCACAAGGGTTAGCTCCAAAAATAATAAAAAACCAGCATGTAAAAGTGGGTTGCCCCACGTTGGGCACCAAAAACATATGGTTAAAATGTGACCACACTTCTATGAATCCTTACATGCAAGAAAACTCAACAATGAGCCCTCACAAATCGATCCATAGCTCTTTATGCATGGAGTTGCAAGATTTGTAAAATTGCTCTCAGCTAGAGCTATAAACTCATGACCTTGCTAGTCAACCACACAATGAGAGATTCTAAATCAAAGACAAGGGCAAAAATACCAATATCTCCAATGAAATCAAATGTAAATGCAATGCAATGCAAACTAATCTATGAGAATGAAAGATGCAAGCTATGCTATGAAAGGAAAATACAAGTGTTACAAATCCTCCTATTAAGCTATGTGAGATTAATCTATTGCATAAAGGAAATATATACTAAAAATGCCATGATTATGCAACTATGATGTAAGAAAACAAGCTAAATGAAATGCAACAACAATGTCTTCAAAGCTTGAATGCAAGAATGTCTTCAAAGAGCTCCAAATGACCTAGAAAACCTGCAGCATAACATTAGCATAAAAACCTAAGATATGAAAATGAAGGAGAGAGCTCTCTTTTTATAAGAAATGAGATGAAAATGGACCATTGAGATTAAGAGGCAAAAGGCTTAATCAACGGTGGAGAAAAAAAGAAGCTTGATCCTTGTGCACAAATATCCTCCAATAGGAAAATAGGAGTTGACTTTTGTGTCCCACATAAGACAAAAAATATTTTTTCCCTTTTTATAAAATAAGAATAATTCTTTATTTGTGCAACATAGGATAAGAAGAAAAGTGGGTATTTTTTATTTAAATAAAAGGGAAGGAAATTCCTTTTAATTAAATAAAGGCTTAGGATAAAGTGATTTTATTATTTAATTAAAAGAGATTTTTAATTAATTAAAAGAGATCATGTTCTCTTAATTAAATAAGATTTTATTTTTTATTTTTTCTCTTTTAAATTAAATAAAGCTCAAACCTTAAGAAATATTGAATTGATTATGATTTGATCAAGGAAATTGATATAATTGATATTGTTGATATTTAAAAATATTGATTCAGGGATTTGACAAATTGCTAAATGATCAGGGCCTAAAGTCTAGGTGACCATTTTAAGGTGCATACAAATAGTGAGTGGATAGTAATATAATACTATATATTACTGTCCACTCACTATCCACTTTGAAACATGAGAAATAATAGTGAGTTCCTACAAGTTGTAGAGGTATTGTTCCTTATGTTAGAACAAGAATCAAATTGTGAAGACACCTTAAAAATAGAACTAAGGATTTTGGAGTAAGTTTGAATGTGAATTACCTTGAAGTTGATAGGAATGGAGAACTCATCATATATTTTACTTATTGAGTAAATTACTATTACTATTACGCTATGTATCATAATAACTTTAAAGTACGTAGAACCTCAGAAAATTTCAAGGGAAGCATATCTTCTTCTGACACATGCCAGAAGTAGTCTATCGTTCCCGTACTACGAGTATGGGAACAATTAGGAATTAGAGATGCATTGTCATCTACTACATCTCCTACTGCATAAAATGAATTCATTATGAAATGCTCCCAAGAAAGAATGCTTGAAGAAAAATAAACACATAACAAAAGGGAGAGCAAAAGAAAGATCTACATACCAATAGGTGGTGCAGTAGTGGATGTGTGCATGCTACATGTTGCCGACATTTGGGTCAGAGATACATTTGAGGATGTCCTCCTCTAGGGTGGCATATCCACTAGAGGCTCATTGACAGTACCTTAAGAATAAGATTGTTAGAGCATAAAAAAACATGGACTAGTGTGGACAAGATTGTTAGAGCATAAAAAAATGATTGTTACAACATATTATCATTAATTATGATCATTCCTATGTATTCAATAGAAAATAAAAGCAGGGGATAGAACATGCGATCTACCTGAAGAACATGCAAAATTGTAGTCATCAAGGCCTTGACCAATTTCCAATTCCCGCAAAAAAACCTATAAAAACAACACGTGCATATTTTACTTAATGACATAAAAGATCATAAAATAAAAAATATTATTGTTATTTTCTTATAATTAAAAATTTCATTAATAATTACTCTCAAGTTTTGTGCATGGTGCATCAATCTAACCACCCTCTCTTTTACCTGAGGAGGTGAAGGGAAAATGTCAAACAAATGATTAATTTCATTACCAATTCTTTTTAGATTCTTTTTTATAGAGCCAATAGGGTCATCGACTTGTATGAAATCAACATCCATGAGGTTGTCATCACCAAAATTTTCACTCTCAGTGATTGCAGGTTCCTTCCCAGGTCTCCTTCCCTGCGTTTGTGATAACAATATTATTAGCAATATCAAAATTACTCTAAAATAGTCAAGCAAAGAACATAATAAAAAAAAGATTTTACTTCTATCTAATTTATACAATTACAATGAGGTTTACTTGATCATTAGAAGAAGATTGGGGATGGTCATCATCGTCCCCTCCAAGTGGATGCTCCATGGTGCCTTGTGAATAAGATCAAATATAAAAAAATGTTAGCAAAACACTTAATAATAAAATGGTGTGTTGGAGTCATTGATTGGAAGTTGGTTTAAATGGTGCATAAAATGTACCATCCCCATGGTAGTAGATTTTTTTGTATTTATGTGATTCAAATTGTAATCGATAAGAAACTCTTCTTTTGCATGTATTGATTTTATCGCACATATAAATACATGATTTCTCTTGTGTGCCTCAAATATGTAGTTGGGTTGCTTACTAGTTGACCCGGGTCACGTACTATTTATAAAACCTTCAATATTCTCTATTTCTTTTGGCCTTACGTCAATGTATGTAGCCATGCATTTACTTTGATTATTGTCTTTCTGTTGTATATAATTTTCTGAGAGTGCATACCTACGCATACTTTTTTTTATATCGAACAATATACATCCAACTTTTGTAATCATAACAAGGAATGACATAATCCATCAATTCGATAACTTTTTTGTAAGAGACATTTATGTCATCCATGGAGAAAAGGCCCAAACCATTTAATGACGATGGTTCTATGTGATATATACTATCGTTAACACAAAAACCAGTGTTTATTGGAGGAAGTTCCTTGGGTACCCATTGTTTTTGTAGATGTTGGTACCTTAAGGGGACCTCAATGTCACCTTGGTCTCATCATCATAAGAACATGATCCTCCTTGAGAAAGGAAATTTTTTATCCATTTATTAAATTTTCTTCTAGTCTTTTGACCTCTAGTTGATCTCCCTATTTTACACCCACCACATATCTCACTTTAATCTTCTATTCCTATACTTCCCTCACTTGTGGATGACACATCTAATAAATACATATTTTTTGTTACCTGTACTCCATCAAATGAGAGAGATAGCTGGTAATGAGAGAGATATGTTGTAAATGGGAGAGATATCTTACAAGACATTAATCTTACTATTGATAACTGTATTAAATAAACTATCTCTACAGGGTGTATTCACTTATACCTACCAATGAATGAGACTGTGTGAGATGCTCATGCAAAAAGGGGTTCTAGTGCCTACATAATTAATTTAATTATCTTATGTTAGCTAAAAATATCATGATACATAAACTAAAAAATACATAGTAGACAACATAAACATTATGCAGTCATCATAATCAAATCCATCATAAGCATCACTTCTGAATTAAAAACATTAAAAGGTACATCACTTATACATAATGAATAAACTATGTAACCTTATAGGTCAAATACATTTCTATCAAGAAATCAATATTAAATAGATAAAGGAATGATCACAGTCATCGTCATCATCATCGTCATCATCATTGTCATCAGTAGCAACATATGCGTTAGCATCTTCTTGTTCTTCTTCATGGAAATTTGCATCTGAAACTTCATCGAGTAATTGTTGATCATGATCATCATCTACATCATCTTCTACTTCTTCGATATCTTCTTCTTTTGTCACATTATACTTTATCGACCTTCCTCTTAGATCATGTCTAACAACAAATGATGAACTAGGTTTATGTCGAAATCTATGTAAAATACCTTCTCACATTGGCTTGGAAGAACATAGGGTTCATCCCCAACTGGCTCAAACGACCTTGTATTAACCATTGTAAATCCATTATCATGTTTAATAACAGTTCTATCAAGATCATTTTGATTAAGTCGTAGCCTGTACCATTTGACAATGAAGAGAACTAATTTGAAGAATCTAAAGTGACACTCAAGTATATCTTCTAAAATGCCATAGTATCAATTTTGAGACTCTCGACGCTGTAAGTCATTTCTAGATGAAATATTAGTCACTTGAAAGACTACAGTTATCTGAGAATCACACATTTTTTTTCATGGAATCCAAATTTTTGATGCGAAAATGATGACCATTACAAAACATAGCCTTGTGGTGTTTGACTTACAACAACATGTCAAACATGTTAAAAATATTGCAATGTGAGTTGATAAACATACATGTGATTAATAAATTTATACGCACCTAGAAATCTACTAAACCATATACTAAATCTATTTCCCTTTGTGTAACATTGGAATCTTCATTATAATGAGCTTCTTTAACCAAAGAAGACACACCTTCCCTTGTTAATCTATGACTAGAATGTTGGCATTGTTCAATCCATACCGTCATCCAATCAAGATTGTTTGCAATATACAAACATAGCGCATCCCACTCTCAACCAACTGTACAAAAAAAATAGACAACTTACAATCGATTTATTTTGAATATTAAGAATTAATTAACTATAATTACATCTTATATTTTATTACCTACCAGTTTCCTCAATCTACCTTTCCCCATCAAGTACTCCCCTTGAAATTTGTTAATGGGTTTGTGATGCAGGAGCATCCTGGGTGTAAGAGCAATCTTGCATCACCCAAAAATATTTCTATTTTTATATTCAATAAAAATATCTTACCTCAGTAAAAGCTAGCCAAACCATGAAAAGATCTTACCTCAGTAGCACTCCTTGGAGTATTCCAGCAACTAGTTCAAACACTAAGGAGATCGAAGATATACTGGACAGTCGTGTTGGCAGAAGCACAAGGAACAGGACATATGAAGAATATCTGGTCAAGTGGAAAGGACGACCTGTTGAAGATTCATCATGGCTGACAAAGGAGGAGGTTAGCCGTCTTGGTTTTCCTCTGCACACCTGAGTCGTGACAGGGTCACTTCTCAAATTACCCCGGGTGTCTGATGCAGGAGCATCCTGGGTGTAAGAGCAATCTTGCATCACCCAAAAATATTTCTATTTTTATATTCAATAAGGGCTATTTTGTGCAGAGCTGCTATTTATGAAAAGTTACTATTTTTGGTAATTTTCATATGTGCTCAGAATGATCTGATTTCTTTCTTGGAGGTTCATTTTGGTCATATAAGTCTGCCAGTAAAGTTTCATTGCCAGATCAAGTGTATATTGGAAGATATTGAAGATTTTCGGTATTGGCAGCAGGGTACAGAAACTTTGAACTCAGTTTTGAAGGCTTTAGAGGCCCCAAATGAGGTCGAATTTTGGGCTGAATGAAGCTTTCTTAATTCAAGTGTTGTAGAGCTCCTCGAGACCTTTCCGAAATGGGGCTACAATAGTCAATCGGGTCAACTGGTGATGACTTATGGTCTTCGGAAGTTGGGTCACCTGAAATGGCGGAAAATGATTTTTCTTCAAAATTTCTGTTCGGGTTTCAAAATTTATTTTGAGCCGACTATGATGTAATGAAATGTAAAATAAAAATAATTCTAAGTTTGGTCGGCCTTATTGGCTAAAATTCTGGAACCTTCCCAGGCGGTGGAAAATTGCCTATATAAGGAAGGCTGTATTATTGTCTTAGGCAGTTCAGAATAGTTCTGGGTAGTAGATCTGGGTATTGATTCGAGGCTTTGTCCTACGGAATATTGTAAGGGAATGCCCATGTGGCTTTGCATATTGTAATTCTGAAAGTTTGTAATTCCACATTTGTGGAGATAATAAGAAGCCAATTTTCTGTTCTTGCATATTGTTGTTGTTTCTCTATTTCTGTTATGTGTTTGTGGTATTAAGGGGAGCACCCTTCATCAGTTTGGGATCCCAATTGGGATCCCAAATGTGATCTAGATAGATATTTGTTGCGAACTTAGGAAAATATTCAATAATGTACACCATAGTATGGTATACCATATATCCCTCCACCATAGAACCCTCAAGATGTGCTCTTTGTCGAAGCAACACTTTCAAAAATTTCAAATTCCTCTCAACCATCCGCATTGACCTAGTATGTACAAGTCCACACAAGTCAATATCCTCAACTTGGTATATGAGGCAATGCTCTTGTGCATTGAAAAAAGTTGAAGGTAAACACTTTTGCGTTTCACACATTAGATGAAGAATTTTTCTCTTTCAATATTTTATATCTTCTTTATGGATTTCTTTAGATGAAAACCACCTACAAGAGATTCAAGATGCAAAAAATATATAAATACCAGACTTTACAAAATAATAATAAATATTTAAAAAAAATTGAACAAATATCGCTACTTACCGCATGTATTTTCCAAGATCATATATCACTTGTTTGACGTTATTGTCAAAGTACTCTAGGAAATATAGAGGTAGCACGTACTACAATAATTATAAACTGATCATTTCATTATTTTCTAACATAATATGATGAAAAGTACACATAGTTACCATTTCATGTTATAAATACAAAAGAACATGAATTACCTTGATGAAGGTATGCCAATCATGTGTTTTCATCCTTGGCCCAAATTCACTTTTCTTTGATATAAGATTGTTTATGTTCGCAAAAAATCCTATGGTAAATCAAATTTTTCATATGACCTCTTTTATAGCATTGCTTTGTTGGTCCATTAATAGCCAAGGAAGGGCACTTATATTAATTTTCTCGATATTGTTATTTGAGTGAATGAAATCTTTCAGTGTATGATTGGATTCATGAATGTCACTACAAATTTTGATAATTTTATTTGTCATGGCTTCCATCCAATATTTTCTATAATGTCTCTATTATATTCTTTCCAATATGCATAGTATCAAACAAATGCACAATCTGTAGTTTCTCGTAGTAGGAAAACCTACTAAATTTTCTAGGATAACTTTCTAGTCTCTTTGGAAGGCAGTCAATAACACATTGATGACCTTCACGATCATCAATTATATAATCAATAAATAAAACACAATAGCAATATATAAATTCCAAATATAAACAATTAGTTAGAATGACATTACCTTGACAATTAATTCTATTATATTTTAACTTGCATAGGCAAGGTGTTATTCTTTGTGGCTTTGATGTAGTCTCTTCTTTCCCATTGAAAATATGTTTTTCCATACTCTGATACTTATGATTCTTGTGGAGAAAGTGCCCGTTCTCATCAAACACCTGCTTTCCTAAACTTTTTGAATGATGAGATTTCATTTTTGGACCACAAACTGGACATGCAAAATTTTCCTTTATTTGAAGACCTAAATGATAATGATATAATTGGATTATTAAATATGTTAATTCTTATAATTAAAATTATCACGCACAACTTGAAATTACTATAACATACATACCACAAAAATGTGTTAGCCCCGGGGGCATCATGTATATTTGTCCATACAAGCATGACATGTAATTGAAATTGTCTTTGTCCAATTGGTCTAGAGACGTCATACATAGTGACACCATTTCATAACTCTAGAAAATTGTCAATAAAAGGCTCAATATATACATTCATATCTTTCACTTAGTACTTACCTAGTTGAATGGGAAACAACATTAAATAGTTATTGTGACCATTTTATTGCAAGATTTATAAGTACATGTTAACTATTAAATGATAAAATACCTAGGATGATAATTGCCAACATAATGTGATCCCTCTTTATTGACATACATGGAGGAATATTATTGTTGATAATAAAAATAGGCCACACCGAGTAAATAGATCTCATCTCTCCAAATGGATTGACACCATCCATTGCCAATGAAACCCTGAGATTATGAGGTTCTTCTTTGAAGTGTGTCCACTTTTCCTCTATGTTCATACATTCTAAACCATCCACATGCATTCAAATAATGTCATATCAACTTCTATTATGTGCATGAAAATCCATAAATTGTGCCAAGCTAGTGCATTAGAATAATCATTGCAGACGAGGAATAATGGGGATGTAACGAAGAAGCTTGTGAGACACTTTTTTTGTTATTTGATCTGTTCAATATCTACTTGTGTGACATTTAAGGAATTCTATTACAAATTCATATTATTTATAATATATAATATGATAATTGGGACAAGCATTTATTACTTGATACTCCATTCCAATATCTTTCATAGCGGAACATAATTCTTAGTATGAGTGTGGTAGGACATTTGGTGATGGTAATAGAAAATTGCCTATCAATCTACAAAAAAAGGTATAAGTTTATAATATAACAAATATTAATGTTACATTATTCACCCTTTGTTAACTATAATGACATATATGACATACCTTAATATACGTGACATTTTTATGTTAGATAAGCAAGTCATATCCTTCAAGTTCACCAACAAAAATACAACAAAGAGAAGAGTTATTTGGGATCCTTGGTAAAGGGGCTCATTTTCCTTCTCAAGTAGAGGTACATCGTGAACATCACCCAGGTCATCTCCATCATCATGATAAATTTCTCTTAGACTAAATGTGTCATGGATCAATGTATTTGTACCATCATCTTCAATTTTGTTTTTTGGTGCATGATCATCATCTTCCATGGGATCATGGTCCATATCATTGTAATGCCCCGCTAGGGAACCCAGGAGAACTTAACCTAAACATGCATCTAAATTTGCAGAATATTTTTTTTATAAAGCTAACATACAAGATAAACAACAGTGCAGAAGAAAATACCATTTACTCACATTGAAACAACATCCAACACAGATTACAAGCCTCAAGGGTTCCATGACATAGAATTACTTAAGAAAATAACACAACTAGAACTAACATCAATAAAAAATTCCATAACTTATAAATTACAATTACATGATATACAATAAAAACAATCCTCATGGACATCCATGACATATACATAAACTGACATCCACTGCACATGTCGCAGGGTATGCAATACAATAACCGAAAGGAAGTACAACATGATATCTCTGAATAATTGAATCTAAGATACATGATCACAAGAAGAAGAGAAAGAAGAACACAACTCCATCAATGACGATCAAGAAAGAAAAAATACTACAGGGATCATCCAGCACCGGTACATGAATGTTGGAATCTCAAATGGTAAAAGAACCACTACCACCCGGCCTCGTGAACCAAATAGGTACACTCTCACCGTGCTAAGGAGATAACAATAGATCCACTCAGATAACAAACATCAAATAGATCAAGCTAAGGAGAGGATCCTGGAAGCTTTCTAACTCAAGATGAAAAAGTAATAATGCCATGAAAGACTCACTATTCTAGAGGCAACCGACACATGCAGGATAACTAGACTATGCATAGGAAGGTGTCATCATGTACGTCTAACCCTTGAGTCTCATCTTGGTAATCTTGCTGGATCCCGACACTCAAGTGACCATACACAGTATCAATGACCTCTCGTACTGATGAAGTCATCAACTATGCCAACTCATCCCTTAAAAGGGGGCTAGTCATCTTCTCAACACCATCTTAGTCTGTACTAGCACTAACACCTAGGTGAGGACCATACCTTATTAGGTTCATTTAATAAAACTCTCAATGTTATATTTAGTTATCACTTGATTAAGATACTTAACAATAAGTGATCCTGGCAGCTACTTGTGGGCACTGACGCTTATTGCAAGCCACCTCCTACTACATATCTAGGTAAACTACCCTAGGCTCACAGATCTCACAAAGATCAAAATAGGTACACAACCAGGTAATCCCAAATCCAGTTTCACATACAAGAACTAGAATGATTACAAAGGTACCAAAAATAGAATACAAAACATCATGAGCCTATATGGTCAATCAGGGTATAATCGAATCTCAACACACACATCCAATCATAATACCGAAAATAAGAATAACTGACACAAACCCCGACCTCTATCTTCCCCTAGGTCATCTGATGCCCCAAAACACATTAAGCAAAAGAAGACACTCCAGACACGAAGAAGACACATTTGCATCATAGAAAATTGGAATTTAATCATAAGCATACAAAATTCCATATTGAACATAATTAAATCCACATGCAGATACAATTCAATCTATTAAGTGCTACCTATCATAGACATTAAAATAATTGTGAAAACTAAAGAACTTTCTCTATATTCCTTTTATAGGTTCAACAGGACAAAAACACCCAATTTCAGTATAAACATAACTCTTGTAAAAAAACATGTTGCCCACTAGGACATTTTGGACAACTCTCAAATTTAATACACATGCAAAAGAATATATACTAACGTGCGATTACTATATGAAGATGTACAACTAATACATAACAAACACACATTAGTTTACTAACTTCTATATTCAAATATGAAAACTAAGCTTACTACAACGATTGTGCGTGCAAGGATCAACTAACTATTTAATCCAAGATTACTAATAAAACATCTTTCTCATATAATTTTCCTAATCATTAAAAATAGCTTGGTACACAAGAAGAATATATATATATATATATATATATATATATATATATATATATATATATATATATATCTTACTTAAAAATTACTCCATAAATATCCAAATCACTTATTATCAATAACATATATAAATATTTAATAAAATATATATATCAATTAAATAATGCAGTACTTATTAGTCACTAATAACTATTAATAGCCATAATACCAAATTAGTAAAATAACACTAACATAATTCCATAATAACAATTTAAAAAAGTATATTATTGCAAATTTATATATATAATAAACTAAACCATAGAAAATTAAATTAAATTTAAAATAATTATTAAAAAAATGTTGAATTTCAAATTAAATGTTACTATATAAAAAAAAAACTTTATGCAAAGAGTCAAAAGTGAGGCACCATGGATCCCACGGTACCCACTGTACCATCGTGACAGTCCCCCATTGGACTGCGCACGGTGGCCAGTGGATCCCGTGGCAGGCCACGGGCTGGTGCATGTCCCCTGAGGCTCCGTGCGTCAGTCCATGGCACTGGCAGAGAAACTGTAGGGTATAGGAACAGGGGATAGGGTACTGTACCCCCCCTTCATTAATATATATAATTTGATCTTTTATTATATATATATATTTTTAAAAGCTTTTCAAAATTGTTTTTTTTTTAAAACAATAACAAACAATCACAGTTTGTTATAAATATATATATTTTTAATTTATTTATTTAATAATTCATTTAGAATTAAGAATCTCTTTCACAAATATGAGATAAAATATGAATTAATTTTTCTTTATAAAATTACGAAAATAGAAAAATATCAAATATATTCCAGAATTTTATTTTTACACATGGAATTTAATATTCTTCTGATTAAGAATATATTCTTTTTGAAGAGGAAATATATTAATCAAATGCATTTACTAAAAGAATCATGCCACAAAAATTGACTTTTCCCTTGACTATACTTTTTCCAGCAAGCTAATTTTGTACTAGAATTGGGTTTTTAATACAAATTGATTTACTTTCCAAAAAGGGGATTAATTATCCTACCAACACTACAATTCTTCTATAGTCCAGGATCAATTTTTTGTTTTACAAGCAAACTATAAGCAACCTTAAGATGAAATTTTGCCAACATAACAATACAGTACCAAGTAATCATAAAAACATAAATTATCAGAACTGGGGTTTCTCCAATACCCAAAATTCAAGAAAACATACAGATTTAATGGGATAAAACTAGATCTACTCAAACACAAAATTTTACCAGATAAATGAACAAAGAACACACAACAAGAATTCTAGATCCTACCTTAAATCCAATGCTAGAACTGTAATGAAACCCCTGTTGAAGATTTGAATGAGATTTCTTCCAAAACCAATCTTGCCTACAGATCTAAAAACTATGTTGAAAGTAGGAACCAAATCCAGATGCACAATCAAACCCCAAACCAACAAGCAACCACAACAACCAAGAATCCTCAAATTCTCAAGCACACAAGCTCTCCAAAAATCTTCTCCAAAACCTATCTCCTCTCCCAAGAATGCAATCCTCCCCTAATTGGAATTCAATTCCTAAATTCATGCAATTCCCAAGACAACTCAAAAGCTAACTCAGAGTCCAACTCTAAATAAAAAATGACTCATAAGACAACTCCTAATCAGACTCTAACTCCAAAATTGAAAGTAACTACTAATTAATAAATAAAATATCTTTTAAAAAGCACAACACAACTTGACTTTTGAAAACTTGTTGTTCACTTTTTGACAACAACTCTCTTTTCAATTTGCACATGTTAATAATTTAAATAATATATTAAATAAATAAAATACTTAATGCATCCTAAAATATGCAATTAAATATTTAATTTATTTAATAATACTCACAAAACATAATAAAACTCAATTATTAATAAAATAATCAATTAAATCTGAATAATTAGTTATTTGATTTTAATTAAATTTCATCAAAATAAACTTAGGACATAATCAATATTAATTTCCAAATACTCAAATAATCAACTTTAATTTGATTTCCTCAATTAATCATAGGAGCATATTTAATCATAAAATTCAACTATGCACCTGACACTAATAATCACATAAAATAATCTATATAAACATAAATCAACTATAATCAATTAATGAATAATCACATAAAAATCACCCACATAACCACAAATCAACTGAAGCCAAATGAGATAAAATCAAACAAAACCAAAACCAAGCAACACCAGAAAAGGATCCACGAACTTTGCCAACCTGACAAATTTGGATAGGGTAGTCAACAGATACTTATCCAACAACTAGGATAAATGAGTTTGGGTTAGGGTTTTGGATCCGTGTTATCTCCCCTCTCTTACCATTTGAGATATTGCGATAGGGCACGCTCATCCTGACAATTCAGGGAAGTTGATGCCCGGTACCTGCGAAGTTGCATACAAGAATCACATGTACAAACATATATAAATATATAACAGACAATGGTGGGGATTGGCCAATCGTGTGGATCTCGCAAGTGAGTAACTACGACTCTGTCCCTCAACTACATCAAGCACGCCAAACGGAAATATAAAACAAGCACATCAACCATACACATGCAAGTATGGGGTCAGTGAAATCATAAGCATTAATAATTTCCTAACATATATTCCATCATCCAAAAGTAGTCATAACATTTATAAAATCAGACTAGGGGCGAGGTACTACAATCATGCACTTCCCTGTGGAGATCGACCTATATAAAATTGAACATAAATAAACCATGATCATGATCATCTCATCATCAAGTGATTTCATATGTATATCAATTGTTAAAATGATATAATTAACAAACTACCAGTGGATGATAATCACGCCCCCTTCAATGTCACCATAGTCCCAACAATGTCTCTTAGTTATTTTGAGTAGCAGTCTTCTATGGTTTAAGCCCTTACAATTTTTGCAGGGACAATACAATTTTCCATCACTTTTTCTTTTCAAGTTAGACCACAGTTCTCTAGCAATCATCTGATCCCTATTTTATTCTTCACTTATATTACTTGACATGATCCCTCTTCACAGGAAGCAAAAATCAGGGTTTGGAAACTTCAATCTATAACCTTCACAAACTAAGAAAAATGATCTAGAAAGTACACAAATCTTCTTAGACCTAGCTATATATAGATATTGAAAAGTTATCTATGAAATGATGTTTTACTATAGTATAGGTTTTGCAATGTTTTACAGGGGTCAATGCAATGTATTTAAGAATTTCAAGCAATGAGAATTTACTAATTAAGATAAAAAAGTATAAGATATCCTCAAAATCCCAAGAGGTGAAAATGATATTCAGAGTAATACTAATTTGAATTCTCCCTCTTGATGAACATCTACAATAACATATCCATGTGATTTTTGAAGTTTTAATGACTCATTGAATTTCACATGTCGCACTTGCATGATATGTAAAACCATTTATCACAAGGAATAATTCAACTATCGTTCCTAAGAAAGTGAGAAAATGATTCACTTTGTTTTGAGAATAGTTTAATATTCTCTACTAAATAGGGCCAACCACGTGAAGGTGGAAGCTTGTCATTTCACCCCTCCTAGGAACCCTTTATAACCCCTTAATCACTACCCTTTAAGATCTCTAAGATGTATTCTTAGGGATCCTAAAGGGTCATGTATTCTTATGGATCATAAGGGGTCCTAAGACACAACATATGAGAAACATTGTAGGTGACATGGTAAAAAATTTATGCTTACACAACATAATTGATTCGTATACCCAAACGATGCAAATCAACTTGATCTTCCACAATTCTAGATAGACACATCAAGGTCCAAAACCATCTTTAAGGGGTCCAAAACTTAAATATGGTTTTGGACCATGTTGTGTCTATCTAGAATTGGGGGAGATAAGGTTGATTTTCATAGTTTGGGTATACAAATTAATTATGTTGTATTTTCAATGATTCCTACAATGTTTCTTAGATATTATGACTAAAAGTCTTCCCAGTAACACACATGTTTATGGTAGGATAGAGAATATATGATCCCATGTATCTATATTTATAAAATGATGCAGAAAGTACACAAATCTTATTAGACCTAGTTATATATAGATATTGAAAAGTTAGTTATGAAATGATGTTTCAATATTGTATTACTGTCCACATAATATTGCTCATGTTTGAAAGTGGATAGTGAGTGGATAGTAATATATGGACATAGTTCAATATTATATTACTATCCATATTTTACTGTCTACTCACCATTCACAACTATGTCCATATATTACTATCCAATCGCTATCCACTTTCAAACTGACCAAGATTAGTTGTAGGGGTTGTTACAGATGTTTTAACGAGTTCCTAAGAAGTGAAAAAATATATAAATGATTGAAAAGGCCAAAAGGAAACATGATGAGTGATGCAGAGGATTAATGAACTCACAATCTTTCCCAAGGATCAACTAATCCAAGTAATCTACAAATTTGCCAATTTATTGGAGACAGTTTGTGATATCATATAATGAACTTAAGCAAGAAAGCTTTGGAATCTCAAAATATATGATGGGTTCTTCATTCCTATCAACTTCAAGGTAATTCACATTAAAACTTACTCCAAAATCCTTAGTTCTATTCTAAAGGTGTCTTCACAATTTGATTCTTATTCTAACATAAGGAACAATACCTTTAGCATTTAGTTGGGATGCCTATAGCACTAAAACTGTAAACATGTCCCTATGAACCCAATACAAGTTCGTACAAGGTGTAAAGGTATTGTTCCTTATGTTAGAATAAGAATAGTGAGTGGACAATAATATATGGACATAGTTCAATATTATATTACTATCCACTCACTATCCACAACTATGTCTATATATTACTATCCACTCATTATCCACTCTCAAAATGACCAAGATTGGTTGTAGGGGTTGTTATAGAAGTTTTAATGAGTCCCTAAGAATGGAACACACTAATAAATGATTGGAACATAATGAGTGATGTAGAGGATTAATGAACTCACAATATTTCCTAAGGATCAACTAATCCAAGTACTCTACAAATTTGATAATTTATTGGAGACAGTTTGTCATATCACATAATGCACTTAAGAAAGAAAGCTTTGGAATCTCAAAATATATGATGAGTTCTTCATTCCTATCAACTTTAAGGTAATTCACATTCAAACTTACTAAAAAATCCTTAGTTCTATTTTGAAGGTGTCTTCACAATTTGATTCTTGTTCTAACATAATGAACAATACCTTTAGAATTCAGTTGGGATGCCTTTACCACTAAAAATGCAAACATGTCCCTATGAACCTGATACAAGTTCCTACAAGGTGTAAAGGTATTGTTCCTTATGTTAGAACAAGAATAGTGAGTGTACAATAATATATGGAAATAGTTCAGTATTATATTACTGTCCACTCACTATCCATAACTATGTTTGTATATTACTGTCCGCTCACTATCCACTCTCAAATTGACCAAGATTGGTTGTAGGGGTTGTTACAAAAGTTCTAATGAGTTCCTAAGAATGGAACAAACATATAAATGATTGAAAATGTCAAAAGGAAACATGATGAGTGATGCAAAGGATTAATGAACTCGCAATATTTCCTAAGGATCAACTGATCCAATTACTCTACAAATTTGACAATTTACTAGACAATTTTTCATATCACATAATATACTTAAACAAGAAAGCTTTGGAATCTCAAAATATATGATGGGTTCTTCATTCCTATCAATTTCAAGGTAATTCACATTCAAACTTACTCCAAAGTCCTTGGTTCTATTTTGAAGGTGTCTTCACAATTTGATTCTTGTTCTAACATAAGGAACAATACCTTTAGCATTCAATTGTGATGCCTATAGCACTAAAACTACAAACATGTCCCTATGAACCTGATACAAGTTCCTACAAGGTGTAGAGGTATTGTTCCTTATGTTAGAACAAGAATAGTGAGTGGATAGTAATATATGGACATAGATCAGTATTATATTAATGTCCACTCACTATCCACAACTATGTTTGTATATTACTATCCACTCACTATCCACTCTCAAACTGACCAAGATTGGTTGTAGGGGTTGTTACAAAAGTTTTAATGAGTTTCTAAGAATGGAAAAAACATATAAATGATTGAAAATGCCAAAAGGAAACATGATGAGTGATGCTAAGGATTAATCAACTCACAATCTTTCCTAAGGATCAATTGATCCAAGTACTCCACAAATTTGACAATTTATTGGAGACAATTTTTCATATCACATAATGCACTTAAGCAAGAAAGCTTTGGAATATAAAAATATATGATAGATTCTTCATTCCTATTAGCTTCAAGGTAATTCACATGCAAACATTCACAGTTTTATTCTTGTTCTAACATAAGGAACAATACATTTACACCTTGTAGGAACTCGCTATTATTGCTCATGTTTGAAAGTGGATAGTGAGCGGATATTAATATATGGACATAGTTCAGTATTATATTACTGTCCATATATTATAATATCATTGTTGATATGTTTATTGCATTATGTGAAATAACATCTTGTGTAAATTGTGATCATTCTCCGTAACTAAGAGGGAGTGTTAATGTTGTAGCTTCGTTCATATGATACACATATGCATGTGTGTGTTAATAATAGTATCCAACATAATGTATAGTATATTTAGAAAAAATTAGTGATATGTATGTATCGCTATATATGTACATAAATATATCTACATACATACATACATACATACATACATAAATACATATACATATACATATACATATATTTATTCTAAGGATGATGGGAAAGTCGAAGTATAGATAGTTATAGAGAGATACCTGGACATAATGAAAAATAAGTGGAGATGATGAGAAATAAATGGACCTAGAGAAAAATGCACAAGGGTGAAGGAATCATTAGCCATATTAGGAATAATGGGGGAAATCATACCTAAAAATTACCTTCATATCATATAGAAATTTAAAAAATATTGCAACATAAGATATAAAGCGATGCTAGAGAAACTTCTCAACCCTAATGGATTGTGCAAAAATATTTCAAATAGATATGATATTTAGAAAAACTACATGTCCCATGATGGATGTTGCCACAAATTCCCCTCATTAAAACACATGAATAAGATAAACTAATCAAACCACCAAGAAATATTGATAATGATTGTAGATCTATGTTGGATTATAGTGATTGTGTTAAACAATTTACACTGCCCATATAAGAAAATAATTCTATGAAGTGCCCTAAAAATATCAAAATTTCTAAGATGTTGATTTCTTAGGGATTTGTGCATGACATGAATAACCCAAAAATATAGAAAAATAATTTAACAAAGTAAGGTACCTAAGCATTTTCATTTTGATATTTACTAGAGTGAATGTAAAATCTCTACATGTAGCCTACTTATTCCATAGTTAACCCTCACAATTTAACAAACCTAACATTACAATAGAAATATAAATTTGTACTAAGGTATTTGAAGCCTTCCAGATTGATAATTGTGACCATCCTCCCTAACTAAGAGTGAGTTTTAATGTTCTAGCTTCAGTCGTATGACACACATATGCATGCTTGTATTAATAATAGTATCCAACATAATGTAATGTGTAGTATAATTCATAGTATATATAGTGACAATCATAATAATCATCAATTATTGTTATCAACTTTCAATATAACCTTTACACCTTGGAGGAACTCACTATTAGAGTCTTCTCTCATAATTCTACTACAATGCATCACCCTACCATACACACAAATCATTAGTTCTAATAACGAAGCCAATATTATTTCTCATGTTTGAAAGTGGATAGTGAGTGGACAGTAATATATGGACATAGTTCACACTAGTACATTTTGCACCATTTTTTGATGCACTATTGGTTGAAGTTTCTACCCAACTCGGTCGAATAGTCGACCAACTGGTTTGTCGCTATTATCTACATCAAAATATCGACCCATTGCTGCAACTGTAGAATAATCAATGCCAATATTGGTAAAAAATGAGGGCAATCTAGGCTGAAAATAACATTAGCAAGTGTTAGTATATTGGTTGATCTTTTGATCAATATAGATTAATATTGGTCAAAAAATTTGGTCGTTTCGACCAGGATGCCAAACTCATGATGGTCATATTTCAACCAATATTGGTCAAAATATTTAGCGGCTCTGGCCAGGATGCCAAACCCATGATGCCACATTTTGACATAGCATGGTCAATTTTTGATGAAACATGAAGTGTTTAAAAAAAATTGAAGATAAATATCCAGACTAATCACCAACGACATCCTAATCGGTGATTAGTCTAGATATTTATCTTTAGGTGTCCACACTCATTCTGCTACTTGTTGCCAGTGGGTCCCTGCTCGTTCTATTTTCCAGACTACCTTGGGCTCTAGCAATCCATTTGCTCTGCTCTACATGAAACTGTGGGTTTTTTCATTTTGTTTGAACTATTTGAGAGATAGGCTCTGACTGGTGATCCGTGAATTGGTAGAGTTTCCTCTTAGAAGCCCACAACTCTTCGAATCTATTGGTGTGAAGCCCCCAAAGGGTATTCTACTCTATGGGCCTCCTGGTTCTGGGAAAACTTTAATTGGTAGGGCACTGGCAAATGAAATTGATGCCTTCATTTTCTGTATCAATGGACCTGAGATCATGTCAAAGTTGGCTGGAGAAAGTGAAAGAAATCTCCAGAAGGCTTTTGAGGAGGCTGAGAAGAATGCCCTATCCATTATATTTATTGATGAGATATTATAGAGATTTGTCAGCGGGCTTGCAAGTATGCTATTAGAGAAAATATTGAGAAGGTGAGTTTCAATTGTGGTGGATTTTGCAAACTAGATTTGGTTATGAATTTCTTAATGGTTTTTTTTGAATTGGTTTGTTAGAATTTTACATTTTCTGATTCAATTTTCCTCAACTTGTATCTTATTATTTCAATTTGTCATGTTCTTTTTCCTCTGCACTTTTACAGGATAATATTGAATGTGAAAGAAAAAGAAGTGAGAACCCCGAGGCAATGGATGAGGATGATAGTGATGAGATAGCTGAAATAAAGGCTGCTCATTTTGAGGAGTCAATGAAATATGCCCGAAGAAGTGTCAGTGATGATGATATTTAGAAGTATCAAGCCTTTGCACAAACACTACAACAATCTCGAGGCTTTGGTTTTGAATTTTGATTTCCTGGTGTGTTTGCTGTTGCTTCGAATGTATTTGCTACAACAGATAATAAAGATGATGATGACTTATACAGTTGGGAAACTTAGTACACAATTGTCATCTTAATGAAATGATAATGTGTTTGTTCTAGCAGGGACCTTTCACTGACAAATAGCCAATGCTATTCAATTTGGCTCCGACTTTTGCTTGTATGAGTTTTATCTGTTCATATTTTTGAAACTTTATTTAGTTTATTAGCCCTTTAGCCCAAGACTTACTAACTTGTAAGTCTTTAGAGAAATATTAACTATGGCAAGGAAATTTAGCTATGGAAACTTTTTCTCAAGTGGTAGATAATGCTATGAAAACCTTTCTTTTTAAAAAAAAATCCTGTTGGAAAATATTCTATACTAAATCAATTCTACAACAAAGAAAGTCTAGTTCAACTAATTCTGACTGGTGATCTGTGAATTGGTAGAGATTCCTCTTAGATGCCCACAAATATTCAAATCTATTGGTGTGAAGCCCCCAAAGGGTGTTTTTCTCTATGGGCCTCCTGGTTCTAGGAAAACTTTAATTGCTAGGGTAGTGGCAAATGAAACCGGTGCCTTGTTTTTCTGTATCAATGGACTTGAGATCATGTCAAAGTTGGTTGGATAAAGTGAAAGCAATCTCCAGAAGGCTTTTGAGGAGGCTGAGAAGAATGCCCCGTCCATTATATTTATTGATGAGATATTATAGAGATTTGTCAGTGGGCTCTACCAATCCATCTGCTCTGCTCTGCGTGAAACTGTGGGTTTTTTCATTTTGTTTGAACTATTTGAGAGATAGGCTCTGAATGGTGATGCATAATTGGTTTGCATGTTTGTAGTGTGGAAGTAGTGTTGGGGATGCTGGTGGTGTTGCAGAGAGAGTCCTTAACCAGTTATTGACGGAGATGAGTGGTATGACAACCAATAAAAATAGTTTTCATTATACCTAATGGCATTGGCCTGTTATATCCAAGGATTCAATGGAGCCAATATTACAAAGATTTGTCAATGGGCTTGCAAGTATGCTATTAGAGAAAATATTGATAAGGTGAGTTTCAATTGTGGCGGCTTTTGCAAACTATATTTGGTTATGAATTTCTTAATGGTTTTTTTTGAACTGATTTTTTAGAATTTTACATTTTTTGATTCAATTTTCTTCAAATTGTATCTTATTATTTCAATTTGTCATGTTCTCTTTCCTTTGCACTTTTACAGGATATTGAATGTGAAAGAAAAAGAAGTGAGAACCACGAGGCAATGGATGAGGATGATAGTGATGAGGTAGCTTAAATAAAGGCTGCTCATTTTGAGGAGTCAATGAAATATGCCCAAAAAGTGTCAGTGATGTATTTGCTACTGTTGCTTCAGATGTATTTGCTAAGATGATTTCCCCCACCAAGATGATGTGCATCCATTTTATGGAGATCTAATAAATGTTTTATATGATAAATATCACTACAAGTTGGCCCTTGGCTAGCTCAATATTGCTCGTAAACTCATTGTCAAAGTGGCCAAAGACTATGTTAGGCTGATAAAATATGGGGATTCTCTTTACCGCTACAAATATTTGAAGGTTGCTACACTTAGATGAATATGTACCATTGTTAAGAGAATTGGACCGAGTTTGGATTACCTCAAACAGGTGAGGTAGCATATGGTTATGTTCTTTTTTCTATCTATCTAGTTTTCACTACTTGTCATTCCTTGGGATATCTTGCAAGGGTTCTATAAATTGATGGTCTATATTTTGGTGGGTGTCTTGTATGGGCCTATGAAATTTTTTATCTTGTATTTTTTTTCAATCCTACAACTAGATTTTGATACATGGATTGCTTGTAAGGGACTTTGATACTGCCATTTCAGTAGTTCTTCATATGATAGTTTTCTATGCAGTCCCCAGTCTAGGCTTTATTTGTAGATTTTTTATCTCAATATTAAAAGAATTAATTTAGTTAAAAAAACCTTTATGTCCCAAACAAAATGACAACTAGGATGTGAATTTAATCTTTCTGACAACTAAAGAGTAAAAAAAGATAACATATGGTTCAATATAACCTACAACTTTGTCCATGTAAGAGTTGAACTCTAAAATTTATGATATGAAGACCCGCAACTTGTAGTTAATAATATGATATTGAATAATTATGACTTATTTTAAAAATTCAGGAAAACTTAATCATTTTTGTAGCGATTACTTAAAAAAAAGTATACCTGATCGATGACTCAATATTTGTAACCTCTCAGAAACTTTTCCTTTCCACTTCAATATCTTTCCTTGATAATTATTGATCTCCTTAGAACCACTAGAAAAAAAACAATGACAACAGAACTTGCTACTTTAGAAAATTGCATCAATACTTAACTTAAACATTATAGTCCTGAAGGGTCTAACAAAATCTGATATGCTAATAGACAAACTCATTTTGCACAAAATGGCATTAAGCATGGATTTTGGTTTACATGTGGTACATCAATTCCTTAATTAAAGACATTATCTATTACATTTATAATTGTTTATTTAGGTTCCATAGCACTAGCATATACATAAAAAGAATCTATATTTAAAAAAAACATGGACACTACATATATATAAAAATAACCTATTTAAAAAAAGAGAGGCCATTCAGGACAATTACATAGGTCTCCAAAAACAACATTACCCAACTCTTTCTCTCAAGCCAAAGACTCAGTGTGTTCAATTGCCTAGACTAGCAGTCAATTCTATGTTGAGTATATCTGTCAGGCCCTCCTGCAATTTGAATGAATTAAGAATAGAAGATAAGAAATGATTTAACACTTCACCTACTCAAAAAAACAAACCAATGAAATAATCCGCATTAGGCCAAGAGAGGTTGACGCATTCAATATGAGAATACTTACACAAAATGAAGTCAAATCATGCCAGAAAATGATAATGAGAAGTTGACTATTGGCCCTTCTAGTTTTTTATTTGATAGTTGCCTGACAATGACACATTCAAAATGCACTTATGATCAAAGACCTAGAACGAATGAAATTGATTAAATAATGAAGGTATGTTAGTTTGAGCTTCACTTGGTTTCGAGAATACTTTAATATTCTCTACTTAATAAGGCCAACCACGTGAAGGTGGAAGCTCATCTGGCCTAACCCCCCCTCCCCCTAATATAAATCTAAATTCCCCATTAAAATCTAATTACACACTTCATTCATCCATTTATGAACTATAATATTCAATCAATACAATCACATAACATCCATTAATATGATATAACATTCATTAATACACAACAGTAATCAAGAATTCATTAACACATAAAAATATTCATTCACATGACATATCATTCAATATTAATACACAAAATTCATAGATAATTACTTAAAACAATGTTCATGGAGTTATAATGATATTTTTACTGATATTTTTATCACAATTTGATGTTCAGGATAGGGGAAAAGCACCTACAAAAACTGAGGCAATAGCTGTAGATACAAATGAGGATATCCTAGAAATCCCTAATATAATAAATACGGTGAAGAAAAAACTAAAAAGAGTCAATGTAGAAATTATTACTATTTTGCATGATGCTACTACTGGCCTCACCGCAATGTCCATGACCAGGTAATTGAGCAAGCAAAAAATCCTGTGACAAGAACACATACATATTTTAGTTCACGACATAAAAGAGCATAAAATATAAACCTTTATTGAAATTTTGTTATAACTAAAGATTCATTACTGCTTACTTCAAAATGACGTGCTCATGCCATCAATTCATCTATCCTCTTCAGTATCTCCTTGGTTGGATTTGCATCTTCCAAAATAGTAATAATTTCTGCATTACTCTTTTTAGTTTTTTGTTCACCGTATTTATTATATTAGGGATTTTTGGGATATCCTCATCTATATCTATAGCTATTGCCTCTGTTGTTGTAGGTGCTTTCCCCCTATCTAATATTTATCTTCAGGTGTCCACACTCGTTCTATTACTTGTTGCCAGTGGGTCACAGTCAGTGATTGGGAGAGCCTTGTTTTGGCACCAATCATGTAGTACAAGCACTAGAATTGAGTTTTTCAGCACGGGCTGGGAAATTTTTGTATATCAACATATGATAGAGTCTCCTATACTCCTATTATCTCTATTATATTATAGTCTCATATTATATTACTGTAATATAATAGAGATAATAGGAGTATAGGAGACTCTATCACATGTTGATATACACAAATTTCCCAGCCCATGCCAAAAAAACTCAATTCTAGTGCTTGTACTACATGACTGGTGCCAAAACAGGGCTCTCCCAATCACTGATTGTGACCCCAAATCTATAAAATCTCATGTTTTAAGTAATTTTATATGATCACTAGCACATTTCGTGCATGGATGAGAAATAGTATCCACATCTAGAAAATCTCCACAAAATCCCTTACGGCCTCCACTGCATATACGTCTTCTTAGATCTAAAAACTCCCCATCATTTATTCTCATCAATGTACCAATTTGGATAGTAAGTATAATTTAATTTGTCTATGGACTGAGACCTTAAATTATTGAGCTTCTTTTTGTTTTGAGAATAGTTTAACATTCTCTACTTAATAGGGCCAACCACGTGAAGGTGGAAGCTCATCTGGCCCCTCCTAGGAGCCTATTATGACCCTTTATGACATTTGAAGACCTCTAAGATGTATTCTTAGGGATTGTAAATGGTCGTAAAGGGTCATAAGGGGTCCTGGGATAGAACAACTGAGAAACATAATTGTAGGCATCATGGTCACATTTTTTTGGAGACAACATAATTGAGTGGTGTACCCAGATGATGGAGAGAAACTTCTGCACCTCTGGTTCCAAGTTGTTCTCCATCCTGCAGTGTCAACTTGGAATTGAAGGTGCAAAAGTTGCACTCCATCATCTGGGTATACAACTTAATTATGTTGTCTCCAAAAAAATGTGACCATGATGCCTACAATTATGTTTGTCAGCTATTGTGAAATCTACATTTATGTTTCTCAGCTCTTTGTAGTACTCTTTTGTTGGAATTAGGAGAGATAGTTACTGAGAGGGGAGGGGTGAATCAGTGCCCTCAAAACTTAACTTGTAACACCTTTCTAATCTATAACTGAGTACTGTAGTAACTGATCAAAATAACTTGAACATAATTGCATAAATCAATCATCTAGTTAAATTTAGAAAGTAAACAACATGAAATCAATATGACAATCACATAACACAAGTATTTTGGTAACGCAGAAACCCTTGTTAGAAGGTAAAAACTACGGTAGGGATGACACCCAAAAATTCTTCACTACTATAGATAGAAAAGGTTTGCCTATTAAGGCTACAAGTTTTGATCACTTCTGGTGATCTTACCCTGTTAGGAGTAACATATTAGATTAACTAGATCTACCTAGTTATAGGATTTAACAACACTAAATGAAGTGTGTACTTGGTAAAGAGATTTATACAAAGACTGTTAAGTCTACTCGGTTAAGAGATTTATACCAAACTCTATCACAATTGTCAGAAAGTAATAGGTAACTATCTGCTAGTTGACAACTCAATTGTCTAAAATAGATCTATAAGTGCTCATCAAAATATCACCTTAACTGTGATGATTCTCTACTTTGTTCTGCTCGGTAGCCTTGACTAATTCTACTCAAATTGAAATCCTCTATCCTCTATTTTGCTTGGTAAACTGATTGTCTTGAAGATAGGCAATTTCTTCAAGTGCTTTGTGATTCATATATTTCAGCTCAACAACCCCATAAAATGGTGCGAACATATACAATATATAGTGTTATGTTTTGTCGCTTAAGCAAAAATTAGGTTACAAAGAATAATCATAACCCTAAGATCTATGGTGCAAAATAACCTAGATCAGCTATTACAAAATAAGATAATCATTGCATTTAATGAATATATTTTACAATAAATGCTCCTCAATCTTGGTAAACCATTTTACGATCTATTGTAACTATCTGCATAGAATAATGTGCCATTTCTGATTACTATGCCATTTTTTGTGATCATTGGTAAACACTATATAATCTGCTTGATGTATACTGCGATGCTCAATGTTTACTGACCATCGGTGTTGGTGATGCTAGTGCTCGGTTAATTGTGTGATGCTCGGTGTAAAGGCTTTACCAACTGCTCTATCTTACTTCTAGTTACCATCTGTCTCAATATAAGTAACCGACTGACCTATTTACTATCCTTTGATACTAATGACAACATTAAATGCTCAATAGAGATTAACAATCTCCCCCTTTGGTATTAGTATCAAAACTTCAAATGTATATAGACAAA
Organism: Chamaecyparis obtusa; assembly: GCA_027943335.1. NCBI lineage: Eukaryota > Viridiplantae > Streptophyta > Pinopsida > Cupressales > Cupressaceae > Chamaecyparis > Chamaecyparis obtusa. The sequence goes on along the minus strand of BSBK01009596.1, from coordinate 85,428 downwards.
ATGTTTCTATATATTCCTTATGTCTCCGCCATATACATATCCACAACAAAAAAATTTCTAAGTACAAAAGTACTCCCCCTCGGTGCATGCTCCCGATAGTATGTAATATACTTATTTGGCATATACATGATTTCCCCCTTTTTGATAATAATGCCAAATACAAAAAAAAATATAAAGTATACTTACATCTTGTCAAAAATGTGTGGATGGGTTTTCTTCATAGACTCCAAGAGGTTGTCCCACTCCTCTTTCAAGTTGGTAAGAGCAATATGCTCTAGACCGACTTGTGCATGCATGTCAAAGATATTATCCAACACTAAAATCTCTGGTGTTGCAACAAGTTGCTTAGCTTTGACAATATGTGTTTCAAAAATCTTCAGGTAAGGAATGAGTTCTTTCTATAACTCTCTAACCTTATCAGTGATGTGCTTGGCTTGTTTCCTTAAGTCTGCTATCAGCCGTCAGAGTTCCTGAACTTGGTTAATATGCTTTAAGAAAGCAGTTGGCTCAGTGATAGCTACTTGTGTACATGACTTTATCTCTGCTTCTAAACTTGTTATCTTTTCACTGACTTGAGCAGTTATCAGTTTGTCCATTTGCTAGTTTACTTTACCAATACCCAGTACATATTTTTGTAGATAGAGAAATGTACATACAAGTAGCGATCCGTACTTACATGTATTGGACTTCTTTGCCTTGATTGTCTTCATATTATCATGTAGTTGGTGTAGTAGCAGTTCTGCAAGATCAACCTGGTGATCTTTCTTCACAATTTTGTAAGCCATGTCCACGGCGCTGCAGGGTACACTATTGGGTCTCCTGGATTGAAATATCTTATACCTGATGACATGAGCTACAAATTTCACTACTAGATCTTTGATAGTTGAAATCTTCAGTGCCCTACTGTCCCATTGAGCTTGAATGTTCTTTTCTACATTGGGATGAGATGAACTTCGAAAGGCTTTGGCTTTGTTGGTTGTAGGGTACCCAGTAACCCTACTGATAATCTTCTTCATGACCTCAACAGGTTTATCTAGCCAAAATTTACCATCATGAAATCTGCTCAGCACAATTCTTATCCAGTCATTGTGAAATGATTGCGGGAAGTATGTAAAACACCATAACCCTGATTCTTCAATATTTTTATACTCGGGTTTAATCTTTCCATTCGGTCCATAGACTTGCTGAAAAGTAGCAATAGTCTCAAAATCACATACTTCACCGATCTTGCAGTGAATGTAGGACCTAACATCTTCTGTCAACAAAACCCTATTTGGAATACTAGAAAATGCACCCATATCATCTATTTGTGCTGCAACCTTGGGATGAGGTTTGAATTTCTCCTCGGTGAAATGTGCCCTAACAATAAGTTCTACTTCCTCCTCAATGTTCTATGATTTGCTTGCCGTTGATGTCGATGCCATAAATTATTTCTAGGGTTTTGGCAAATAATAGATAACCAGTGTTTAGTAGGCAAATGGACTTACTCGTTATCATCGAAGATTTGTCATCGGTTCGATCTACAGTAGCTTTGAATCTATTTTGAAAATCTTTAGCTTGAAATCTTCTCTGTAAAATCTCGTTTCTTCAAAATCACAATGTAACAATGAACTCTATTTCCGCGTATTTATAGGTTTTTTGATATTCCTGCTCAAACTTTGATGCATTAAATGTGTGACCTAACTTTTGGTATGAAATGGCTGTCAGCTCGGTAATGTCTATAATTTCTTTTGCTTGGTTAACATAGAATTTCTTCATCAGTTTGCTTTGTTGTCAGTTAACCTTTGTACATCATGTATAAGGAACTGTAAAAAAAATATGATCATTTAAAATGTCAGTTCCATACATACCTTTGTCATCTTAAGTGGAGGTACTGATGTCACCCAATCCAGTGGATGAGGTTTCATTGACAGTGTTACTTGACTCAACATTCTCATTAGATGCCTTCTTCCACATTGTATTCCTTAACTTCATAATTTCTGCAATGTTATATCCACTTTCAAATATATGGTTTTCATTAGGTGCTCGGTCTCTGCAGTTCTTGCTTATATGACCAACCTTGTGACAGTGCAAACATGCCATTCTTGCATTTGACCAGTTTCTTGATTGTCCAATCTGACTCTTTCTGAAATAGTTTGCTACAATATATCCATACCGACCACATGCAGTGCAACTAGACCATGTATTATAATCCCAAACATATGAGTTACCTTGTCTCTTCGGTTGATATGGCTTTCATTGAAGTTTCTCTTTAGGTGTCCAAACTTGTTTCATTTTTGCCTTGCACTCCCTTGCAGTTTGTCCATGCTTATTACAAGTATAGCATAATTTCTCCTCAGTGGTATTATTAGCAATGTCATTCTTCTTAGCTCTGCATTCATAAGCTGGATGTCGAAACTTACCACAGTATAGCAATATCCATTGAATTTAGGAATAATAGGAGGTTTACCTTGTGCTTTGCTTCTGCACACATTAGATGTATGTCCTAGTTTTCCACAGTGATAGCATGTCAACACTTTAGGTTTTTGACTTTGATTGTTGTTGACTTCTTCAACTTGTTGTGATGATTCTCCTTCACCGGTGTAGCCTATACCGGCTCTGCTTTCGAATCTCCTCTGATTAGTTAGAAAATCATCAATCTTTTTAGAACTATCCTCAGCTATCTTCATCATTTCATTGTGTTTCTTTTGTGTCTTTATTTCATTTCTCAGTTTTTCATTATCTTCTCTAAGTATTGCAACATCTTCAAGTCTTCTTGATAATTCTCCATTTACTTGGTTCATTTCTTGATTAACTGTCATCATTTGATTTGATGCTTGGAAGTGACAATCAGTGAGTCTCTGTATCTCACTTTCTTTTGCTTGAAGTTGTTCTGTCACCAGTCTTTGGTCTTCAATAGCCAAATTCTGATCTTGTTCAACTTGTTTACCATTGTTCATGATTTCCACCATTCTCACCATTTGAGATTCATGACCAATTTGAAGTGCTTTCACTTGCTCAGATAGATGTTGATTCTTTTTAGATAACTCAGAGATTATGCTTTTGGATCCGTCATAGATGCTTCCAGAGCTTGATCCAATATGATCCAATATGTCATCAATAGGTTCTTCATGATAACTGATTTCATTCAGCTGAATTGCAAGCTTCTTCCTTTCAACCAGTAATTTCTTTAGTTCTTCCTTGGCCTGTTTATACTGTTCCACAAACATCTGCATTTGTATCTTCCGATTCTCAATAGTCTTGTCAAGCTTGTATCTCTCCATGACTTAGATCTTTACCCTTCAGTGGTTAGACTGTTCAATAAGAGAATTGAGCTCTGATACCAATTTTTGGAATTAGGAGAGATAGTTACTGAGAGGGGAGGGGTGAATCAGTGCCCTCAAAACTTAACTTGTAACACCTTTCTAATCTATAACTGAATACTATAATAACTGATCAAAATAACTTGAACATAATTGCATAAATCAATCATCTAGTTAACTTCATAAAGTAAACAACATGAAATCAATATGACAATCACATAACACAAGTATTTTGGTAATGCAGAAACCCTTGTTAGAAGGTAAAAACTACGGTGGGGATGACACCCAAAAATTCTTCACTACTGCAGATAGAAAAGGTTTTCCTATTAAGGCTACAAGTTTTGATCACTTCTGGTGATCTTACCCTATTAGGAGTAACATATTAGATTAGATAGATCTACCTATTTATAGGATTTAACAACACTAAATGAAGTGTGTACTCGGTAAAGAGATTTATACAAAGACTGTTAAGTCTACTCAGTTAAGAGATTTATACCAAACTCTATCACAATTGTTCAAAAGTAATAGGTAACTATCTTCTAGTTGACAACTCAATTGTCTGAAACAGATCTATAAGTGCTCATCAAAATATCACCTTAACTGTGATGATTCTCTACTCTATTCTGCTCGGTAGCCTTGACTGATTCTACTCAAACTAAAATCCTCTGTGCTCTGTTCTACTCAGTAAACTGATTGTCTTGAAGATAGGCAATTTCTTCAAGTGCTCCATGATTCATATATTTCAGTTCAACAACCCCATAAAATGGTGTGAACATATACAATATATAGTGTTCTATTTTGCTGCTTAAGCAAAAATTAGGTTACAAAGAATAATCATAACCCTAAGATCTATGGTGCAAAATAACCTAAATCAGCTATTGCAAAATAAGATAATCATTGCATTTAATAAATATATTTTACACTAAATGCTCCTCGATCTTGGTAAACCATTTTACGATTTGTTGTAACTATCTGCATAGAATAATGTGCCATTTCTGATTACTATGCCATTTTCTATGATCATCGGTAAACACTGTATAATCTGCTCAATGTATACTATGATGCTTGATGTTTACTGACCGTCAGTGTTGGTGATGCTGGTGCTCGGTTAACTATGTGATGCTCGGTGTAAAGGCTTTACTGACTACTCTGTCTTACTTCTAGTTACCGACTGTCTCAATATAAGTAACCGACCGACTTGTTTACTATCCTTTGATACTAATGACAACCTTAAATGCTCAATAGAGATTAACATCTTCTTCAATCTATGTTCGACGATAAGAATCTTCTTCTTCTTACTAATTGTAGCCAAAGCTTCCTTTTCATTAGGATTCAACTCCACTTCCCCCATCTCATCATCCTCATCACCCTTAGCTACCATCCTAAGCCCTTCTTCCCTCTCCAGTTCTTCAAGCCTCTACAAGATATCTAGATCAATAAAGTCTGCAACATTGTGTCCATCCATGATCTCAGGAATATCATCTTCTTTCCACTCTTCATTTGCCAAAATATACCGCTTCTTCAAGCTTGTAGAGTAGTCTCTAGTGGTTGCAAATCATTCTTATTACAAACTAAAATAAGAGGCTTAGTAAGTCTAATTTAATTTGTCCATGGATTGAGACCTTAAATTATTGAGCTTATCTTTGTTTTGAGAATAGTTTAATTAACATTCTCTACTTAACAGGGCCAACCACGTGAAGGTGGAAGCTCATCTAGCCTCTCCTAGGAGCCTCTTATGACCCTTTACAACATTTTAAGACCTCTAAGATGTATTCTTAGGGGTCGTAAATGGTCGTAAAGGGTCATAAGGGGTCCTGGGACACAACAACTGAGAAACATAATTGTACACATCATGGTCACATTTTTTTGGAGACAACATAATTGAGTGGTATACCCAGACGATGAAGAGCAACTTCTGCTCCTCCAGTTCCAAGTTGACATTGCGAAATTCCAAGACCATAGATAAGGAATAAATTTAGAGAGCGGAGGAGGGCCATAATGACAAAAATAATACAGGACAAACCTCAAGTTAAATGAGGCAACTGCAAAGATTTTAATAGAATTTTATTATTAAATAATGAAATTTGCATATAATAGTGTTCTAAGCCCCCTCATTACATGATCTATTATTGTAAGCCCCCTCTGACTTACGCATCTAGAAAATGAAATTACAACCTATTAGGATTGAGACAAACCTTATAGAACAACATCAGTTAGGAAAGATCGCTTGCCAACATCTGTTGGAGGACCTTGTATTCATGAGCAACATATGTATTCAATAGATGTTGGCAAGTGATCCTTCCTAGCTACCATTGTTCTATAAGGTTTATCTCAATCCTAATGGTTGTAGTTTCATTTTATAGATGCATAAGTTAGAGAGAGCTTACAATAATAAATCATGTAATGAGGGGGCTTAGAACACTAGTATATGCAAATTTTGTTATTTAATAATAAAATTTTATTAAAATGTTTACAGTTGCCTCATTTAACTTGAGGTTCATCCTATATTATTTTGGTCATTATGGCCCTCCTCCACTCTCTAAATTTATTCCTTATCTATGGTCTTTGGATCCCACAGTGTCAACTTGGAAGTGGAGGAGCATAAGTTGCTCTCCATCGTCTAGGTATACAACTCAATTACATTGTCTCCAAAAAATTGTGACCATGATGCCTACAATTATGTTTGTCAGCTATTGTGAAATCTACATTTATGTTTCTCAGTTATCATGTTTATGTGCATGTTTTTTATGTGTTTGGGAAGACATCTTTCTAGCCTGGGCCTGGATCCTTCAACAATTAGCTTCATGATAATGTAGATGATAGATGAGCAATTAGCTCCCCCCCCCTCTTGATTCCCAAAGAACCCACCCATATTTTTTCCAGCCTTAGATCTCATCTCCACAACCAATTTTGCATCTTCCTCTGGTAGTGTCTCTAGCGTTACTTTATTTCATATTCTAGCAAGGAATGAACAAACTATAGAGGTCTTCCAAATACTAGCAGTTGGTGCAGGAGCATAGATGGGCAGGAGTCATGAAGAGCACCAGGGTCACCGATGGATCCTTAGGTGTAGTTGACATTACCAAATGGACTTCAAAGGTCAAGGAACAAATGGAATAACCAAGAAAACACTATACGTTAAATCATGTGATTGATAACAGATTGGGGCTCACCTGAGCCATAAACATGAAGAATTATTCTAAAAAAAGATGTAAACCATATATATGCGCACTTGAGGCAAAGAGAAGTTACATCATATCCATATTAAAATATTAGTTACAATATGAAAATACTAAACTAACTAATTCCTGAGTTCATCTCTGCATATGGTAGCAACAGAGATATGTGATTACAATACAAAGAAGGCATTGTAAAAATATAATTTCAAAATTTTCCCTAGCCTGACACGTTTTGCACTCAAGTCCTTCATCGTGGATAAGTGGAGATGGGCGGATAGATGCAGATGAGTTGTTATTGACCCAACTAAAGTATCCGTAGCCATTATTTCCCTGTGATGCCCAATCTACATTAGTTCTTATAATATAATGAATAGTATTTACATTAGAAACATTAAATATATACACATTAGCAACCTTTTTTCTATTTGGGCAGCACCAAATTTGTCATCTAGGGTTGCTCTATGTCCGTGAAGTCTTCAACACACACTGCCCACCACCACATTGACAGTTTGACACATTGACAAGAGCCATCGAACCTATATCAATAATGCACCGCACCATCGTTACTACATTTATTACATAAATATCATAACATATAATCATATGATTATAATAATCATACATTCACCACTATTGTTCTATTGTAGATTCAAGTACTTAAAAAATGTTTGCAATCAATGGTTTGAACAAAGATTTCATTCTAGGGCAGCAAGGACAATTTAACTATACTCGAGCTAGAATTAGTCAACTTCAATACTTTCAAAACTGAATATGAAATAGGGATATAAACAAGAACTATCCACACAGGTTATAGAGACTAAAACCTTGCCATTGATCCATACGTGTATAACACAAAACAAATTTACATAAACCAATTAACTCAAAATACAAACCCTTTTTTGAATAATTTAATTTTAACTTTGGTTGTGTTAAAGGAACTATGTTGACTTCATTTTGTAGTTGTTTAACATGAGAGTTTGTAGATTAATAGGAGTTCACATTTTTATGGGAACATATCATTCAATTGAGCATTAATGCCCATCTATATCTAGTGAGATGAACATAACTCATGTACCTCATGCTAGTGTGCTTGGATTAGACTAGACATTATCCAACCACCTGTGAGGGTTGTCACTGTTATTAATTGGTATAAAAGGAGGATCACCTATGTGTTATATCACTTTATATAAATACTCACTATTTGGATAATGTCTAGTCTAATGAAAAATAGTGTATACAAGGTATCCAAGCACACTAGCATGAGGTACATGAGTTATGTGCATCTCAATAGTTATAGATGGGCAACTATGACACACTAGTATCTGTGAACTCCTATTAATCTACAAACTCTCATGTTAAACAACTACAAAATAAAGTCAACATAGTTCTGTTAACACAACCAAAGTTAAAATTAAATTATTTAAAACAAATGGTGCCTTATAGGGATAGAGGAACACTTTGCTAAAGAAGTTTGACTATTGTTTGTGAAAATGCCTCCAAGGAATGCAAGTACTGCTAGGGAGATCTAGGAGTTGAAGGAGAAGAACACAAGGTTGCAGGAATCTTACAATGCACTTTTGGCCAGGCTTGAAGCACTAGAATCCAATCAAAGAAGAGCAGTAGATGAAGGTGTTGATAGTGAAGAAGAGGAAGAAACCCATAAGGAAGGGGAAGGAGAGGAAGAAGAGGAATGAATAGATCCTGAAGAGCAGAGGACAATCAAGATATTCAAGGCTATGAAGAATGAGAAGCATAAGGTGAGGGGAGATATCCCTATGTATGATGGAAGTTTGAAAGAAGAAGAGCTTTTGGATTGGATTGCATTAATGGATGCATACTTTAAAGGTGAAGAGGTACTAGAAGATCAAAGGGTCAGATTGGCAGGGATTTAAGTTGAATCCACTGACTTGCAGGGATAAGAACAAGATAATAATGTGTTTTGGGGATAATATTCCCATAAATGAGAAAGGAAACATTAAAAATGATATAATTGGGCACAAGGAACAAGCACACAAACATGGATTGAATAGGACAATGCTGCACAGTCCTACAAATGTAGACTTTTGGAATTTGAACTATGTTCAAATAGGTACAGTCAAGTGTCCTATTGAAGGGAAGCTAGTAAACAACCATGTTCAGATGTGGATGGAAAATGGGTAGAAAGAACCAACTATCAAGGCATCATATTCCTAAAGTACAGGTTCAGACTCAAACATCCAATGCCAGGACTGATTCTTGGGACAAGAATCCTTTCAAAGGTGGTGAACATGGTGTAGGGACACCTAGAATATCCAAAGACTACCAAGAGTCCATAATGACAACCATGCACCTAATGACATCTAAAGACATCAATTGGAATGTATTGGCACCTATAATGGCCTATAAGGTCATTCCATGCAATGCAAATGGAAAATATGTAATAAGTCTTAAAAGGCCTAATAGGCCTTAGGACCAAAATAAGAGCCTAGGATGGTATTTGGTGTTACAAGTTTATAATAGTTTAGATTTGATTTTAATAATTCTTAATAAGTTCATTTGGGTCACATTTCAAAGTCTTAAGGCTTCATTATCTTTAAAAGTTTCAAAAACTCCAAATTTGTAATGTTTCAAATTCAAAAATTTGAAATGCAACGGTTATTAGAAAATGGAGGGAATTGGATTTTGTTATGTTTTAGTGCAAAATAATCCATCCAACTGATTGGGATTGGTTAAGGTAGTTTCTAGGTGTCCATCAAATATGCCAAAGTTTCATTGTACGACAAAAGAGGCATGGTGTACAGACTGTACTGAGTTTTTGATAAATAAACTTCTTTCAAATGCAATTTCCTTGAGTTCTTAGAGTGATTTTGGATTCATTTTGTCATTTTCTTACATTTCAATGCATTTGGATTAGTTAGATATTTATCCTAGACCACATCTATGCATTTGTGAGGTCTGTATTTGTATTTTTACTCAATTAATTCTGACTGGCAGAGTAGTTTTAGCCATTCCTTTGACAGTTTTGTGAGTTTCCAATTGAATATGGTCATTGCATGACCTTTGACCACTGTAACACATGGAATGAATGAGTATTAACATGTACTATAGTTCCCCAATCCATTAATGTAATGAGAAGGAAGAATGTTTGGGTGATCACCATAATTTATAGAGGAAACTTAATGAATTTGCTTGGTATGCTACAACAGTAGCCATTTGGTCTAAAGCAAGAACATAGATTATTATTTTGATCATCTTATAATGATCATCTAATGGTGAAACAACTACCTATTAGACCTAGAAGTTATCGGAGATAGGATATTTAAGAATACCCTAAATCTTGAGTGGTTACAACTGAAGCTCTTGTAGGCCCAACCAATTATCACAATAGAATAATAATGTCGATTCAAACCATGGACAATGGTTCCAACCAACACTATCAAAACTCCTTAGTCTCTAAATTTCTTCAGCCACAGGATGATTCTTCTAACTACCAATTTCCTTGAATGGGATTTGTAAAGTTCCAAGTGACACTTTTCTTCATAGACATCAACTGGTTGCTGATATTTAACCCGATTCCTGATTCCCTTTAGGATCACAATCTTTCTCTGGTTTTAAGCCTGCAACTATATTCCTCCCTTCAATTGGTTATTGAATTTGGGTCAAGGCTATTCTGCATAGAATTCACTATCTTCTAATGTGTCACACTAAATCTTCTAACTAACTTTAACCACTCTACTCCAGCACTATCGACTTTCACAAATATACTCTAATCAAGTTGATCAAGTTAGATTAGGGTCATCTGGAATGGTCTAACAATGGGTCCTTACAATGGTTATTGTCATTTAGAATTATTCAATGTTCCTGAGGCTTTCAAATTTAACTAAGCCTTGAATCCAGATTATTCCTAGGATGCCGTTGCAAGCATTTTCTTACTTTGCTGGTTAAACACATAGCATATAGCTAACTAGGGCATCAATCTTAAACCAGCATAGCTACTTCCCCCTAAGATGAGCACTTAGGTTATTAAAATTCATTTCCTTGGCTTGCTTCTCACCCAGTGGCATTGGAGACCAATGGAGAAATCGCAAGTCAAGGTACACTCTCCATGACAAAGCCAACTGAGGAGTTTTTGGGCCAGTTTGACAAAGAGTTTAGTATCTCACGGAAACAACACAAAAGTTTCAATAAAATGTTTGCAGAACTAACAAATAAACTTCAAAACCATTGATGCATCGAAGGTTAAACTTGTAGAGATGTTCAATCTATCCACTCACTTCGCAAATTGACAAGGCATGATATATAAACAAAAACATACTCAGGGCAAATGAAATCTAATCAATGTAGTTACATGACCATGTTTGTGATGATAGTCAACTATTTGTTCATTGCATAACTAACTGTGTAAAATAGAGATAAAACTAATCAAGTGAACATCAAGAACTGTGAATGCATCAAATGGACTTGCAGGGGTGTTTAGTCTCTACATTTCCTTCACAACAGACAACCTAGAAAATACCCAATACATGATGCCTTGGCACATTGCTCATGGGCCCTAAGTAGGTAACCAATAAAACAATTCTAGACAAATGTAGAGTAAGGAAATCCTTACAGGCGGTCCTCCTTTTACACCAAATCACAGTGGCAACCCTCACAGGCAGGTGGTCCTCCTTTTACACCAAATCATAGTGGCAACCCTCACAGGCAGGCGGTCCTCCTTTTACACTAAATCATAGTGGCAACCCTTGTAGGCAGGCGGTCCTCCTAAAACTCTCACCAAATAATAGTTCAAACAATCACAGGCTCCAACTCCTTCGTGTGCTCCAAGTGAAAACCAAATAATGAAATGAGACACGAAATCTTTTTTCTTTTTAAAGTTATGCCCGTGTTGGTCAAAATTTTGACCTTCATGGTATTAGTCAAAATTTTGACTAACACAGGCATGGATTAAAAGAAAAAGGAAGTTTTCCTTCTATAATCCAACCAACCTAAACCTTTTTAATTGATTGTTGAAAATTTTGGTAGAAAAATGAGGTCAAATGTAGTAGTGTCACTATTATATTACTATTCATATGTTATGAGATAAGACTCAAATGGTGAGCTCCTACAAGGTGTAAAGGTATTGTTCCTTATGTTAGAACAAGAATCAAATTGTGAAGACACCTTCTAAATAGAATTAAATTAATTTGACAATATTATTACTCATGTTTGAAAATGGATAGTGGGTTGGACAGTAATATATGGACATAGTTCAGTATTATATATTAATGTCCATATATTATTGTCCACTCACTATCCACTTTCAAACTAACCAAGATTGGTTGTAGGGGTTATTATATAAGTTTAACAACAAGGATTTTATCAGTAGAAATTACAAGGACTTCATAAAATTTATCAACTTTAGGGACTTCAATAGTAGGGTATGTGCAGGATCATGGTATGCCAAAAAGTGGCGATGTGAAAAAAACTTATTTTCACTCATCCAAAAGCACACAAATACATATGTTGACTTTTTAGTAGGCCTGGGTGTCAGTACACCTGGCCAAGCCAAAATCTAAAGCAAAAGGCTTAATTAAATATTTGATATAATCAGATATCCGATAATATCAGATATCCAACAATATCGGATATCCGATATTTTCCAGTAAATATAACCCTGTACCCTAGCCGCGTTCAACATTTTCTCACTGTGAAAATGTGAACGCGGCTAGGGTGAACATATATCCACTTTCAAATCTCCTATCCAATTTTTCTTTACTCCCAAGGTAAGTCAAATCTTCTAATTTTTATTGTTTTTATTATTTTTAAATAGAAGTTTATAGTTTTTTATATAAAAATTAGGGTAGCAATGAGTTTTTTTATTGTTTTAAAAAATTTATTATAATTATCTATTTGTTTTTTCATTGTAATCAGACATGGAATCAGAAAACCCTCCTACTGATCCGCAAACAATCTAGAACCACCTCCCAACAATCCCCCACCTCCTGAAGATGTACCTGTCACAAACCCTCGCCATTTAGAGGATCTAATAGGAGATAATCTAAATGAACTTAGAGGATTTCAAACCACCTATGCCAATATCCCCACATTGAGCCCCATGATTACGACATTGAACTCAATTATTAAAAACATGGAGAAACTTACACAGGAACATAGTGCTACACTTCTGTGGCCCGATTCCATGCATGCCCAGTTTGACGATGTGCTTGATTATGATCAAGTCATGAACCTAAATATAACAAAACATGACATAGCTAATCTTTTTGTGTATCCTAAAATTGATCTAAAAGTGGACCCTAAAAAAACCAAGTTGTCAATTAAATGGTGCACAAATAGTGCAATACGTGACACCTTTTGGGACCAATGGGGTGGATGGTTTTTGATAGACCACCTCACAAAAATTTTGGATGTCCCCATTTTATTTTATTAAAAAATTGTGTGCTGAATTTGTGCTTGGTCACAAGGTGAATTATTGGAGTATGAGACCGAACTAGGTTGTAGGTTTAGGCACTCCTTAGGATAGGGCATGTGCACAATGGGTGGAAATCCTACACATATGTCCCCCCTCCTGAGATTTCACCACCTCCCACAGTGTAGCATCCTGACATTATTGCTGAGGCCGTCTCACAGACTATTCGAGCCATTCACACCTTGAGTGATCTACTGGTTATGCAGAGCATGTCATTGTTGGCTCCTCATGCTGATTGCTTCGGGCCCTTCCACATCTTCCATGAGCTCACATGTTTGTGTTCCCCACACTTGCATTATGTGCAAGAATCTGTGCTTAGGTCCCCTGAATGATAGTGATGCATATAATTATGTCTTTGAGGTGGATGATTCTACACAGCACACTACAGGCACTGAAGCACCTCATGAAGATGTGCATCAGGGGCATACAATGCCATGGAATCCTACTATTACGGTAAGGGTAAATAGTTCACTTACATTGTATTTAAATTTTATCATTCGTATTTTTAGTAGAATTTTCTTATAATAATTTCCCACTTATTTGTTTTATGTGTTACATTTATGTTCAGTTGATGACAGAGGAGGAGATGGCACAAGTGGTGGGGTCCACGCTTTCAGCCATATCATTTGACCTTGACAGTTCCATGGTACATATGTTTTAATGTAATCTGTGGTTTCCTTAATTATTATAATAGTATATGTACATTGTTTTCTAATTTTTATGATCATCTTATTACATATTGATGCAGGTGTCACCAGTTGCCACCGGGGGGCAATGTGAGGGGGTGCAGGTGTCTGAAATTGACAAGGGAAAGGTAATTAAGTAATTTAGTTTGTTTATGCATACATGTATACTTGTCAGTTGTGTGTACTCATTTTTAATTTACATGATTTATTTGACAGAGAGTGGCATCTCATGATTGTCGTGAGGGCCTATCGTCACGATAGAGTCATAGGCATATCCATTTCACAAATGATAGACCTATGGTACATATATTTCTAAAACTTATTTGTGTGTATTTTACTATCAAGTATATATAATATGATCAAGTTATGATAGGTATGAAGTATCTATTTGAATTTTTTAGGTCACGCCAAGTTTGAGGGAGGTAGAACGCCATGGGTTTGTATCGCTATTGATATTAGCCAACATTTCTTGAAGAAAGTTCAACTCAGGTAAGTTTTAATGTTAATTTAGTTATTTTTGTAAACATATATTTTCTATTGGACCTGTATTTAAAATTAAATAGTATAAATCGTAGATCCAATCTCATGTTTGAAAACATATACAGGTCAGAGTTGACCATTGGTGGCACTGGTTCCTGCGCTACCATGGGCATATATTAGGTCTCCTGTCCGTAGGGAGGAGACAGAGAGGCGAGGTCTATGAGAGTTCAATTTTAGTTTAAATTTTTATTTATTATTTGTTGAATATGATTCTGAATTTTAATCTAGCTTGGGGTTTCACTTTTGTGTTTGAATGCAAGATCCATTAGACCCAAAGAGTGCTTCAAAGAGGCTGCATTTTGATGATCCACCAGTAGAATAGGATGTCCTAGAAACTTTTGTAGTTGAACTTCTTATTTTGAGATGTCATATGACACATTTTGAGATGGAGTATGCCACATTGTATCTAGATATGTTGACATGTAAATATGTACAGAATTATTGTTCATTTTGATATATATAAAACGTGATATTCAATCCAATTTGTTAATTATGTGTTCATTTATTCATTGTTAGTATGTAAATATGCTTTTGTGTATGTACTCATGTGTACGATTTATGCCTTAAGTATATTCATGTATATTCAAGTACATTCTTCATAACCTAAATTCATGTGTATGGGCTACGTGGCATGACTTAAGTGAATTCATGTGGTATGCTTTATAAAATATGTGCTACATGTATGCTTCATGACTTAATCAAATTTATGTGTACGCTTTATGTGCTACGTGTGTTCACACGTGTAATCATCATTTGAGTGAATTCAAAATTTATGTGCTACATTGTATTCATGTGTATCTGATGCTCTCAACCAAGAAAAATATAAAGGAAATATACATGTTTAGACCTCTCCCACCAAGTTACAGTCACCACAGGGGTGGGAGGGTCACTACATAAGGCTGGCTACAAACTTAGATGCTGACTGTGCCTAAAATGAAAGTCCTGTACTCAGCATTAATCAATTCTAATATCTTAATGATATTCCAAACAATAAAATAGTTACATAAACTTGTAAACCAACACATGACACCATTCCTATATCACAACCAAGCCAAGATCACATTAGATTTATTCTAATCAATTCACTGTTGCTTGGACTGTTCCACAGGACAGAGAACTAATAGAAATGTAGAGAAATTTATTTTCATTGATTGATTCGATTACACACTTCAACCACTACAATTCCCTAGCATTTAATCACCCAACGGGAGCTAATGGCATAGTCCATTTGGTGTCGAGATGAACAATTTGGAAGAAATCCAGTGGTGCAACTTTCAACTGACCCTCACTGCAAGTTTTGGTATCAAGTGATACTGGCGTGCCAAATTCAAATCTCTAGAACAGAGAGAGGTTATTGTAAGCCTCAGAAACATGGTCTTTGTAGCATCTCATAGATTGATGATACCTCTGACAGGGTCTGAGAATCGAGCCTCGAAGTTCACTGCCCAACACTCGTGCTTAGTGCACCTTGGGGACACTTTGGTCCGACATGGTCTGAAACATTCTACTACTCAATGGTCAAAATAGGGTTTGTCCCTAGCATTTACCCACCCAACCAGAGGTAATGGCATAGTCTATTCGTGTTGGGATGAATGGTTTGGAAAGAAACCCACAGGTACAACTTTCAACTGACCCTCATTGCAAGTTTTGGCATCAAGCAAGATTGGCGTGCCAAATGCAAACAAATTCTAATCTCCTAAAATAGTTAGAAGTTTATTGTAGGCCAAAGAAACATGGTCCTGTAGCATCTCACAGATGGCCAATACATCTCACAGGGGTCTGAGAACTGAGCCTCAAAAGTTCACTGCCCAATTGTGCTTAGTGCACCTTGGGGACACTTTGGTCTGGCATGGTACAAAATGTTCAGTCTCCTCTTCCATTTATGCTTTTGATGACTACTACTCCCCATAGTTAGACCAAAAAGGTGATGCAAATTCCTTTGGTAATAGAGAAAATCCAGCCAAAAAGTGGATTTTTGTCTTCTCTAGAGACAAAATGTGATTCGCTGCAACTCGAATCCTGTAATTCAGCAAAAAAATGTGCCTCTCTAGAGGGACCCAAAGAATATTGTTTTTACCTTTTCACCATTAAAAAGAATCAGATATCCGATAATATCAGATATCTGATATCCCCTTCCCCTTCTCTCTCTCTCTCTCTCTCTCTCTCTCTCTCTCTCTCTCTCTCTCTCTCCCTATTCTCTCTCTCTCTCTCTCCTACTCTCTTCCCTTCCCCTTCTCTCTTCTACTGTCTCCCCTTACCCTTCTCTCTCTCTCTCCTCTCTCTCTCTCCTACTCTCTCCCTCCCTCTCCCACCTCTCCCTCCCCTCTCTCTCTCTCTCTCTCTCTCTCTCTCTCTCTCCTACTTTGTCTCCTTCCCCTTCTCTCTCTCCTACTCTCTCCCCTTCCCCTTCTCTCTCATATTCTCTCCCCTTCCTCTTCTCTCTCTCTCTCTCTCTCCCACTCTCTCCCTTCCCCTCCCCCCCCCCCTCTCTCTCTCTCTCTCTCTCTCTCTCTCTCTCTCTCCTTCCCCTTCTCTCTCTCCTAGTATCTCTCCCCTTCCCATTCTCTCTCTCTCTCTCTCTCTCTCTCATCTCTCCTCTCTCTCTCTCTCTCTCTCTCTCTCTCTCTCTCTCTCTCTCTCTCTCTCTCTCTCTCTCTCTCTCTCTCTCTCTCTCTCCCCTTCTCTCTCTCCTAGTATCTCTCCCCTTCCCATTCTCTCTCTCTCTCTCTCTCTCTCTCTCTCTCTCTCTCTCTCCTCTCTCTCTCTCTCTCTCTCCTAGTCTCTCCCCTTCCCCTTCTCTCTCTCCTAGTCTCTCCCCCCCCCTCTCTCTCCCTTAGGTACAATATTGAACATATAATATAAATATTTAATAAGTTAATATTATACTATTATACAATAGAGAAATAAATAATAATAATATAATACATGCTATTATAAAAATTTATATTATAATATTAATGCTCTGCAATGAAACCCTAAAGTTGATGTCCCCGCCGGAAGTGTGAAGAAGGATTTATCTGCACTTTCCATTTGATAAGCTTTAGTCAAAATCTTTTAAGGAGGTCGTTAAGACAGGTAAATATTCTAGTTTTGAGTTCCCATTTCGAAATGCTATGCTATTATTATTTTATATTAATATATAAAAAAATAATTTGTAATATATAACTTAAATTAAAAAAAAATACTCAACTGAATTAATATTAACATAAAAAAATACAATTTAATATGTAACTTGAAATTGAAAAAACTAGTCCAAATGAAATTTTGAAGTAGGCGGGAAATTTTGGATATTTGACATTATCAAATATCCAAAATTTTTGGATATCCAATTTTATTGGATATCTGATTAGGCTTGGTATTTGCTTTGGCAATACCAAACTTGGGTGGTCAACCCTTTAGGCGTGTTTAGGAGATAGTTTTCGATATCGAGACTTTGACCATGTAGCTGACGACTATTTTTTCACTCGAAATTAATGAAATGAAAAGGGTTCTTAAAGACATTATCAAATTTCCATCAATATAATTGCTGTCAAATTTCAAGTTTGGTAAGTAATTATTACTTATTTTTCAATTGAGTTATCTTTAAAGTCGTAATTAACATACTGATTGAAAAATGACTATAACTTTCAAACCATTTAACCTTTTTGAAATCCGAAACATGCGTCACATTCTATGCTTTGGCTACTATAAGGAAATTTTTTTGTTTTTTCAATTTTGTAAAGTTTAGAATTAGTTAAGGTGGTCAGACATGAGAGTTTTTTTATTCTGAAAAAGTCGTAGCAGAAAATTCATAATTAATTATTTTATTTGGCAAAAAATTACAAAAAAAATGCATCACATCCGTGAATGAGTCTACTACTTATATCTAGAATCTTGGGAAAATATATCATCATTTGATTGTGATTAAGGTAGTCAGACATACACGTACTTTTTATCTTTTCCTTGAAAATTTCATACTACTGCATTGAAATCTAAAATTTTGAACAATTAGATAAATTTTTTTTTAGACAAGGGCTAGTAGTTTAGAAATTACAGTCAATTTCCTACAGATTCTATTCTTACAACTTTTTCACATAAGGTTCATAAGATATTCAACTTTTTACGTCAAGTTGACTAACCCTGATTTTTTGATTTTTCATTGCCACTTAATGCCATAGTTTGGTATACCATGATCCTGCACATACCCAGTAGAGGTATCAAGGGATGCTTCAACACCAAGATTTTCATTTTCTATATGTGTTAGAAGAAGAGTTTTATTAGTATAATTCCTAGTTTTCTCATGTTGACAAGTGGCTCTATCATTCTCAGAAGGTTCTCAACTTCTTTTGTAATGTACAAAATTTTATCGCTATGTTAGATTTCCTTTTTAGTAGAAATATCTTTTCTTTCTCCTTATGTATTCTCTATTTTCTCCATTAGAGATGCATCCCTCCATACATCTTTAGCTTTCATATCTTTCTTTGTTCCAATATTCTCCACCTCAGTAGCTCTTTGTACTTTAACATTTTTTATTTCACCATCTACAACTTTAAAAAATTTAAATTCAACATCTTTTTTAGCTTCATCTTGTCCATTTTCATGATATATTTATTGGTCAATGGGAACATTATCATCATACACATCATTTTTCTTAGAGTTTTCCATTTCATCGGAGAGATCAATTTCTTTCAGTCTTTTCTCAACTTGCAGTGTATTTTTCTGCCAATGTTGACCTAAGCTTCCTATGAAATTTTTCATTTTTCTTATTGGTGGTTTTTGTTGCTACTACCTCTACATCAATCATGGAGTTGACAGCTTCTGCAAGATCATCCAACTGGGAGGAGGTTCTTCATTTAATCTATTAAGTAAACATATCATGTGGACTTTGGGTAATTGTAGGGATAGTTTTTGGTTTCCTAGGGCTTTTGGCAAATAGGTTTTCCTTAAATTTCTTATTTTTAGAAGATTACAAAGTTAGGGTAGGACTATTTTTTGGCATCTTAGAGAATTTGGCAACGAAAGATATTTTTAGTTTCTTTCTTTAGGAGGGTTCTCTAGTTAGGGTTTCTACTGCTATTGGGGATTCAAATTCCTTCATAGGATTATCATTATTTCTCACAAAATCATCCCATTCCAGAGAGGGTTGAGCAGACTGAAGGCCATGTATAACAACCACTTTGATTAACCCATGATGAGAAAGTAATTTTCATGGCCCTTGCAAAATTGACTACATGAATATTTTAATGAACAATACAGATAATAAGGAACATTAACAAGGATATAATTTCAGAAGTGAAACATGAGTCTAAAATGGTGAAAAAACACATAATTGTATCTCCCTTCACATGTAATGTACTAAATTAGAAATTTGGTGGCATCCTTCCATCATGGTGGTAGAGAATTACGTTCAACACCCTGGCCTTGAATGACCTTCACAAACTCTCATCGCTGAAGAAACTACTTGGTTGTTATAGAAGGAGAAACCACACTGTCTAGATTGTGTTCCATCCTACCTAGGTTTTACTCACTAGAGAAACATATTGGGGATTTTGGGTAATTTCCTTTTTCTGCATCATTTCATCCTCATTTCCTTTTGGATGCCACATCTTTATTTCAACATTGTTCTGCTCGTCCTCTTCCTACTCCAGTAGCTTACCATAACTATATCCCATCTTCGAGCTCGAATTCTCTAACTTTGATGTTTTGTGAAAAACCCTAGGTTGTCTTCTAGAGTCAAGTCTAGCTCAACCACCATATGAAAGATCACTTGGCCTTTCTCATTTAGGAGGTTTCTAAGCGGAAAACATGTAGGTAGTCGTTGGATAGATAGATTTACCATAAATTTACCATATGATGATAGTAATAGGGGAATCTCTATATGATATTGACAGGTAGATTTATCATAATCACACAACTTAAATCTAAATAATTTGAAATTTTACCATAAATGTTTAGGGCTAAAATAACACTTACCCAGAGAAGCCACCTAGAAATTATTGCAAGTGAAATTATTGACAACCCAGTTTGAGCTCCGTATGTCTATAGGCATATGAGAAAATATTGGACCTTCTCCTATTTTCTCCTGTGTGAACTCTGTTTTTGCACTACATCCACAAAAAAATGATTTGATTTTGTCTTTTTTTTTGTTATATTGCCCAAAACCATCACAAGTATGACAAAATAGAGACATTTCCATTTTACTTGCAACTTTATTGAGGAAAATTATAAAAAAAAATGCCAAATTCACTAAAAGGGCATCTCCGTCGGAAGTTACCGTTGAAAAAATCCCCCAAATGTATTAGTGTATGTAAAGAGAAACTATTATCTTAATTAATTAATTATCCATGTTCCATTAGTTTTCACTTGATTAATCAACTTCCTCACATGACTACCATACTCATCCACTTTGTGTTAGGGTAATGTTGCAAGACATTCCCTTAACCATCTCTACTACTTCCATTGCCTCTAACCTCAAATTCTACCTATTTAATTTTTTAAACTTAATAAAATATATGCATATATAATTTTCCAACCACCTTGACATTAACAAGATTCTATATACCAATTTTTTTAGATAATGAAATAAATAAAAATATAAGAAAAGCTATATTGAACTAGTAACAACATTAGTACAATTCATTGATAACCACTTTCTTTCTTGTTTGCTAGATTCATTCTTGTCCCATCCATAAGCATTCCAAAGCTGAGTCAAATTATTTGTAATCTTAAATCTCATTCTCATAAAATGAAACTAAGTCATTGCTATGCCTAGAACCTCCAACCATTGAAAGAATAATGATAGTATGTTTTCTTCTTCCCTAAGGCTCAATGTAGAAGAGAATATTGTCTACTTTTAAATGATGATATTCACCATAGTGACTAAGTTCATCAAGTGTAGCGAGGGTATTTGAATCATCATTAATATGGAGATAAATATATCTTTTCACCAAGAGAGGACCTTTATTTTTGTACTATTTGTGTACCTTTGTAACACTAGACATCAAGTTCAACACCTTGATGAATATCTCAACCTACGTTTGCAAAAATATTAGGGCTATCAAGCAGACATAAATCATCTAAAAAGGGATAAATTTTTTACACATACTAATAATAAAAATAGCTGAGAGATTCAAAATTGAGGAACCATTTTGATTGAAATAAACCCTTTTATGTTTATAATCTATTTTTGACTTCCATTTAGGTCCCACATAATAGAAATGAAATAAAATTTCACACAACTTCAATGAACAAATTTAAATTTTAAAACTTCTCTTTTTAATTAGTTATTTTTAAGTGTAGGGTATGATGCAGGGGCATCCAAGGTTAAGGCAGGGACATTCTGTGTCCTTGGTAAACTACATGGAGTGTTTGTGTTTTGGCTGGTTTTTACTCAGTTGTAGCCTTGACTGACGGTTTTGGTCATTGAAGGAAGTTCGGTCACTGAAGGAACTCGATAGTTTTTGGTACTCGATAAAAGTGTTGCTTGGTCATGCCTGCGGTGCTCGGTCGATACTGGTGCTCGGCGATGCTTGGCGTGCTTGGTGATTTTACTGTCACTCGGTAGATTTGAATTACCGACTGGAGTTCTATGTGATTTGTTGAGCCAACTAGGTGAATTAATTGTTGGTAGCCATTGTCTTGGGCCGACATGCAGAATTAAATGTTTGTATACATTTGTAAGACAACTTGTATGGCATTTAACTATTTATTTTGGGGAGTTAAGGGTTTCATCCAGCCGACTTGTGACTAATGATTAGTATTTAAGGAGGGCTTGGGTAGATGTTTAGGAGCAGATTTGGAGAGATCAAAACTTGGAGACTTAGCAGATCTAGAATTCAGATGGGAAGCTGAAGTTGGAAAAGTTGTGGAAAAGTTCTTGATGTTCTTGTAGATCATATTGTAATAGGATAGTCCTTTGTAACAGAGCTAGGGGTTTCATACTTGGGAATAAGGAGATTACTTGGAGGCTTGCGAGCTCAAGTTTAGATTTGCCTTAGGGTTTCCATCAGCTTCTGATTGTCTTTAGAGTTGAACTAGCTAAGTTTTTATTGGATCTAGTTGTGGATCTTGTAGAATTATTTTCTGATTATAATTGGCCCTAACCCAGAAGGCCTTACAACCGAGTGTGTTAATGAAAATCAGTGTTAAACAATTCCTTGAGTTGCATTGTTGAATAATCCGCTGTGTAATTATTTTGGCTACAAGGTTTGGACTGTCCTTCATTGGATCCACCATCCTTGACAGCATTAGGTGGTATCAGAGTGAAGGTTTTATTCTCGTTAGAGTGAAAGTTTGATCTTATTGAAGCAGAAGTTTAACCTAGCAAGGTTGATCTTGCGAAGTTGATCTTATTGAAGCAGAGATTGTGCACAATCTGGATTGTAGATTTGAAGCACTGAACTTGTGAAATTGTGCCCTAGTTGTTTACAAGGTTGCAGGTTGAGATCTGACTTGTTGCAACTTGGAAATTGTCACAAGGTGGTTGGTGAGGGTTTGTTGCAGAGGGTTTCTCTTATCTTTAAGGATGCCTCCGAGAAGATTGGACCCTAGAGTTATTTCTGATCTTTGTGATACTATTGAATCCAGGATCACAGAGAAGGTGAAATCAGATTTCAGATCTGAGATGGAATTGATGAAGAGTGATATGGTGGCCAAGATCATGAGAACTATTGCTGGTATACCTCAAAATGTTGGTACTGAGGATGGCTATGAAGAAGTTGCTGAAGAATTTGAAACTGCTGGATCTAGTGGTGATGACCGAAGGAACATATCTAGTGAAGACAAAACTGCTCGGTTGCCTAGATCTGCTGCTTAGTTTAGTAATTACCAAATGGAATTTTCTACTTTCTCTGGTACTTTGAAGCCCAACAATCTGATTGATTGGATTGGTGAACTTGAAGATTTCTTTGAGCTGGAAGAAATCGAAGATCCTCTTCGGGTGAGATTAGCACAGACAAAGTTGAAAGGACATGCTGCTCTTTGGTGGAAGGAACTACAGAGAGACCGAGAGGATGAAGGTGAAACAAAGATCAATCAGTGGAGATTGATGGTGACTAAGTTGAAAGCTAAGTTCATACCGGCTGACTATGAGCTTGACTTGTTTAAGAAGTTGCAGAATCTGAAGTAGAAGGATTTGTCTGTTGAAGATTATATTGCTCGGAGTTCTACAAACTTACTATTTGGTCTAGACACCAAGAGCTTGGTAAGGAAAATGTAGCTCGGTATGTGAATGGTTTGAGATTCAATATTTAGGATGAGCTTGGTATGCTGAAGATTGATTCTATTGAAGATGCTTATCACTATGCTCTGAAGGGAGAAGATAAGTTGAAGAGGAAACAACCTAGTAACTTCTGAGGGAAAGAAAAGATTGATCACTCGATGAAGGAGAAATCGACTGATGCAAAAGATGAACAGAAACTTGTGGAACCAAAGAAGAAGACATGTAGAGTTATCTTTAAGGGTACTTGCTATAACTGTGGAGAGGAAGGACACCATTCTTTTGAATGCACACAGAAGAAGGTTGATCAATGAACTGCTGTGATGAATGAGAACATTTAGAATGAACTTGAATTAGAGAACTTGCTGCTTCGGTGAACATTGCTTGGTACAAAGGATGAACCTTGTCAGACAAGTAACTTGTTTAGGACCCGATGCAAGACTAAAGGAAAACTCTATGATGTTATTGTTGATACTGGTAATACTGATAACCTTGTTGTTGAAGACTTGGTTCAGAAACTTGGTTTGAATAGAATGAAACATCCTTGTCCTTATAGGCTTGGCTAGTTACAAGATGTTCATGCTTTGGAAGTTAGAGAACAATGCTTCATTGATGTTCAAATTGGCCAGTACAAGGATCTTGTGCTTTGTGACATTGTGAAGATGAATAGTTGTGATATATTGCTCGGTAGACCTTGGCAATATGATTGCAGAGCTATTTATGACTGTGTAAGAAATATGTTTACTGTTGAGAAGACTGACAGGAAGTTTTCATTGATGCCTTTGATGGATGCAACACTCGGTAGGAGAAGCCTGAGTATTGGTAGCCGAGTTGAGGTTGTAGATCTTGAGAAAATGAATGATCAGTATCAAGAACTGACCTGTACATTGTCTAGAAAAGACTTGAAGAGATAGAGGAAACTGAAGTGGAAGACTTTGCAAGTAGAAAAGGTGGAGGACTTGTATGTGAAGAACCAGTTCAGGATTTATGTGTTGAATCTAGAAAGATGTTCTTCTCACATATGAACATCTTTTGGAATCTAGAGTGTCTAATGCAGGGGCATCCAAGGTTAAGGTAGGGACATTCTGTGTCCTCAGTAAACTGCATGGAGTGTTTGTGTTTTGGCCAGATTTTACTTGGTTGTAGCCTTGACCGACGGTCTTGGTCATTGAAGGAAGCTCGGTCACTGAAGGAACTCGGTAGTTTCTGGCACTTGGTAAAAGTGTTGCTCGATCATGCTTGCGGTGCTCAGTTGATACTGGTGCTCGACGATGCTTGGTGTGCTCAGTGATTTTACTGTCGCTTGGTAGATCTGACTTACCGACTGGAGTTCTGTGTGATTTGTTGAGCCGACTTGGTGAATTAATTGTTGGTAGCCATTGTCTTGGGCCGACATGCAGAATTAAATGTTTGTATACATTTGTAAGCCGACTTGTATGACATTTAATTATTTATTTTGGGGAGTTAAGGGTTTCATCCAACTGACTTGTGACTGATGATTAGTATTTAAGGAGGGCTTGGGTAGATGTTTAGGAGCAGATTTGGAGAGATCAGAACTTGGAGACTTAGCAAATCTGGAATTTAGATGTGAAGCTGAAGTTGGTGAAGTTGAGGAAAAGTTCTTGATGTTCTTGCAGATTAGATTGTAATCTGATAGTCTTTTGTAGCAGAGCTAGGGGTTGCATACTTGGGAAAAAGGAGATTACTTGGAGGCTTGTGAGCTCAAGTTTAGATTTTCTTTAGGGTTTCCATCAACTTCTGATTGTCTTCAGAGCTGAACTAGCTGAGTTTGTATTGGATCTAGTTGTGGATCTTGCAGAATTATTTTTTGATTATAATTGGCCCTAACCCGGAAGGCCTTACAATCGGGTGTGTTAATGAAAATCAGTGTTAAACAATTCCTTGTGTTGCATTGTTGAATAATTCACTGTGTAATTCTTTTGGCTACAAGGTTTGGACTGTCCTTCATTGGATCCACCATCCTTGACTGCATTAGGGCAGGTAATTGGTCTCTCATCATTACCATTACACAAAACTACCTTAGAAGGTAAAGCATTCAAAAAGAACTAATTTTTGAATTTTGCACTCCTCTCACTACAAACTTCACCGATCAACTAAAAATGCTCTTAAGTCTTCTGAAAACAAAGTCTAAACTCTACAAGATGATGATTCAACACATAAATATGTGATCTCATTAAGCAAAAAGGAGCTTAGGAAGCCTCTCCATACAAACCCTCCAAGCCGACCTTTCCATTTTGCTAGGCAATTGATTATGATTCCTTTGATACAAAATGAAAGCACATAAGAGATATTCAATTGATTCAAAATATGATGATAATACCTTAATTTTTTAATGACTTTAGAAAACCTTATTTTCTTTTGTAAAAATTATTACAAAAATTCAACTACCATATAATATTCAACTACTTAAATATTTATTAATCTAAGCTATAAAACTAACCTTTATTTGTTGGATTTTTACATCAATTTAGTTAAGTATTTAGTTTAGACTAACAAATAGATATTCCTTTATAATTATTAGTTGGGAAGTTACATTTTCATAATTAGTTTTTATAAGAGAAATAATATCTTTAAATAGCCAATCTACTCCATTGTAATGGCATCCTGATTGAATAATTTCAATAACATGTTTTTCTCTATCACCAAAAAATGGTATCATAGCCACTATCCATGCAATAAGCAGAACAATGAAAATTGCTGGAAATAGAACTCAGGAAGCAACATTGTTGTCATAGTCAGATGATTCATTCCCTTGAGATGTATGTCTTGATGCATCAGTGGCATGACTACTAGCAAGTTGAAATTAAAATCGTCCTGTCTCAAATGGCTGACATTTAATATGTATGAAACTCATGCGCATGTATGTGGCTATTACCCATCATAGATGGAAAATCATTTTCATCTGCATTATGAGTTCCATCAACGTTGTGTGTGTTGGACCCAACACTGTGTGTTTTGGATTCGATGCATATTGTTGAAGGCACAATGTTGCATCAAAGCCAATTTCTAAACTCAAGCTATTGATCAGTCTGCAAATCTCACATAGTTTAGACACTATGGCTAGGCTCGCATGAATAAAGTATTGGGAGGTGACAGTTACATTTATCCTAGCTGCAGTTACATCATTTTGGAAGTGAGGCGACGGTTAGAGATAAGAAAGTATTGTGCAAATTGAATCCTGCATTTCATATTAATCAAGCATTTATCTTTGTTTGATCATTTTATTCACCAGTTACTATTGGCACCGTTTGATTGCAATATTTTTTATTTTTTCGGATCCTTGGGCAGAGTATGTTTCTCTTCATGTTTGCAAGAGAAACCATACGGCGTTAAGAATTTTGAAAATAGGAAATTCGCTAGAGTCTTTTATTAAATCATAATATTACAAGACAATCGTAGTTATGGTGCCAACATGCGATTTCACACTCTCACGAATACTCAAGCTGTTTAGGCAGTCCAATGAATAGAATGAGTAGAAATTCTGCAAAGTTGTCACTAGATTCTGCAGAGAAGAGGGATGTGAATGACAATGACCCCTCATATGGATCGACTTGGAAATGACAGGTTTGGATGTTGAAAATAACATGATTTTGGAGATTGCTTGTATCATTACTGATGGAAAACTTTTTGAAATGGTCGAGGGTCCAAATCTAATAATATATCAAGATGAGGAATACTTGGGAGATATGGGTGAATGGTGTGAGGAACGCTGTAACACACGGGTATATATAGATTTCATGTTCCTTAGGAAGTACATGCAACTCTTAGTTGATTTATTTTCAAATGTGCTTGTTGATGTTAATAGCATTAAGGCACTATGTTGTCATCGGTATCCAAAAGGGAAAGATCAACATGGAAGTGCATGTTGTGTATTGAGCTACAGATAAGACGTAAAAAGGCAGGATTTGTTGGTCATAGCACTCAAGTGTATTCTTATTATTATTAATAAGAAAAAAATGTAAAATAGAAGGCTAGGAGGCTGGAGACAAAGGAATCTTAGGAGGTTTTTAATTATCTTGAGCTATCTTCATAAAATTTATTCAAATAATTGAAAAAAATAGCAAATGCAAATCTATAAGTAATGTAAGTGATTTTCCTTTAACTCAAAAAATATTAA
This sequence comes from Chamaecyparis obtusa, assembly GCA_027943335.1. Taxonomy (NCBI): domain Eukaryota; kingdom Viridiplantae; phylum Streptophyta; class Pinopsida; order Cupressales; family Cupressaceae; genus Chamaecyparis; species Chamaecyparis obtusa. The sequence goes on along the minus strand of BSBK01009596.1, from coordinate 57,942 downwards.
AAAACAAGAATGAAATAAAATTGAAGAAAAATGAAGGTTCCACCTTAAAGTTTATCAAAATTTCAAATTTCAAATTATTCACATAAACGAAATGAAGGCTCAATTCCTTATGAAAATTATGATCCCCTTCCAATTTGTATTCTAATGTAATTGATTTCATGCAATTTTAGTCACTCTAGCTCTTTAAATCCTCAAAACAAATTGTCAACTGTAAGCTTTTCTCATTCCACCAAAGAAACAATAAAAAAATTGGAAACCATTTCTCCTATTTACCTAAAAATCCACTTTCATTTTATTGAAAATTAAATTAAATTAAATTTGTCTAACTTTTAAATGCATATATTTCACCTTAGTTCCCAAAAAGCTCATTAACAATGTTGGTAATCACATTTTAATTCAAATAATTAAAAGTCACGAGGTGCTCATTTTGTATTTAAATTTTATAAAAACTTATAAATTAGCATAGGCATTCAAACATTCATTATTGGTCCTACACATGAGAATTGGGGTTTTCAGTGTGTTATCAATCATAGTATAAATAGGGTAAATGTTGAAGAAAATAATAGGAAATAATACTCACACTAAGTAGGATGTGTATGATAAAAGTAATCACTATGGCAGAATAACTCAAATCTATGAAGTCTTGTGAAATTTTTTCATTACCCATAACCACTAAACATATGTTAAGTGTGCCTATGCATGTACAATCTTCCTGAATGAGGTCCACCATCATAATTATGAAAAATATTCAAACAAACATACATGTACATAATTATATTAAATCAACAACATAATAAACATACTATAATATATTACCAGTGTCTCATTATGTGCATCTAATATTGATGCCAATACAAAAATAATGGTGGTACAAAAAATACTTCTATATATAGGAAAATTGACAATTTAAAATATTAGGTTAATTTTGCACGATTAGTTTTCTATAGTTGAAAGTGCTTTTGATTTATTTATATCTAACAAAAAATTCTTTTTTTGGAGGTCTTATGATTTGAGAATTGTTTCAATTTTCCATCTAATATTTCAAATTTAAGAAAATCAAACTAACAATATTGATAAACACATTCAAAGATATTCAAACAAGTGTCATGTTCTCTTTAAATCAAATATAGCTCAATGAGTAATTTTTTAAACAATATGTGAAAAACAATTGAATACAACTAATTTCCATGCAATATGCTTATTTGTTTCTATATGCACAAAGTTTGATGCAATAATTAAATAATGATGTAATCTATAGTGGAGCTCTTTACAAATGGATGTCCTATATTTTTAAGATATACTCAATACCTCCTAGATATGATCATAGTGGATTGGAATGTGTCCTTTTGTACAATATATAATATAATTTTAAATATTATAATCTTAACTTGGCAAGAGTGGCTACCTATAAGGGGACAACATAATCCAATGTGAAGATTTGAAGTAAAATCTACAAGGGTCAATATCACATTGCAAAATAAAATAAGTTCAACTTGACATTATGAAATTAAATTAGGGTAGACAAATAGTTAAATCTACACAAAATGTAAGCCTTTAGAATATAGAAAGTCAAAATCAATAAAATATGTATAGTTTACTAATTTTTTTATGGAAAAACATATTATTTCTATACTACATATTAAACCAAACCAAACCAATCAATATAAACCCAATACAATAACTAGTACAAAATTAAGGAATGTCCTATTTTCTTTTCTTTTTTCAATGAAAGATTTTTATGTGATTCACAAGATCATTTCAACAATCTTTATATGGAAGTCTTAGGTTGAAATCTCTTCAGCTATTTTACCAAATCCACTTAGAACGCAACCCATCTCTTATAGTATTAGAAACTTGCACTTAACAAAATTTGATCTCTACTGAACTAAATTACAACTATTCAACTTTACCAACACTCATCTCCACCTCCATACCCAAAAAATAAAATAAAATCGATTAGCATCATTCCCTATATTCAAGCAAAAGAAACATTAAAAAGGAAAAAAAAAGCAGTAACCAGCAATTTCACTAAACAAAGTCGGGATGTTGATGAGAACGACATAGAATTGTCGCTATGTGTGAAATAAAAGATGCCCATTAAATCTGACACCCAAACACTGTAGTGAAGTGAGGAGTATCTTATCGAGCAGTGTGGATAACAGCTTTTGTCTGAATGACAACAAAGTGTATAAACGTGAAAGAGGATGGCCCGCCCTGCGGGAGACACTGTTTGTTCGTCAGAAGTCACTTTCCCCAATTTAAAGCAGATTGACCACTGCAGACCCAACAACCGTTGCATTTGCCTCTTCTAACCCATCCCAATTTAAACCTTAATAATGCCATTCCTTGACCTAATAATCCTGGCGCAGTAAAGTATGTGTAAGGCAAAGATAGCATAGCCAACAAAGCATTAACTACTTGGCAGAGCTTTATTTGCCAACGTTGGGTTTCCTCAGAGTAAGTGTTGGAAATAACAAGGTGGATTTTCAATCATAGCCTCTGAGAATTTTCTCAGGAATTGCCGTGAAGTGACAAATTTTTAGGGTTTCAAAATAGCAACATGGCAAGGACGGTCCGTTTTTGTCCATCCAACCCGTGACTCGGAGTTTTGGAAGTTTGATGTTGTGAAAAAGATGCCTCCTACTATTTCTTTAAGGTCATGACTGATGGATGATATACCGCTCCTTGGCTTTATAAGAGACCTCATGGAGTTACCCATTTTCATACAAGCCTTTCTTCCTCTTCGTAAAGAGAGTGAAGAATAATCTTTTCGTCTTCATCTTTCATGAGCTTCTATGACCATAACCAGATCTCCAAAGCTTAGAGTTCTTACACCCATGGCCTCTTCTCCAAGGTCTACTTTCCTCTCTTTTCTTCATATTTGCATTTGGGACATGAATTCCTGTGTTTATTGCAATATCAGTTCATTTTTTAACTGCACCACTTTTTTTTATTGGCGATTTGCAGATCCGGAAATGGTGGCTGGAGAGAAGAAGAACTGGAACTCCTTTTATGTATGAAAACATATGATAATATGTGCTGGAGAGTTTCAGTGAAGGTGGTAACAGATCTCTGTAGTTTCATCAACGTAAGTGGGTTGTCACTTACAAACTGGCGCTATCCCCTCTGAGCTTTCTTATAAGTGTGGTGTGAACTGTTTGCACCCACATTTACCTCTTTCATCGCCCCCATCATTACAGTTTCCTCTTTTATCTATATTTCTCTTCTTCCTCTTGCTATGCTCACCATTTACGTTTATATTCCATAGCATCCGTCTTTCTTCCTAGAGATTCATGGCATCCATGAATCACACCCTCTTGACTTCAGATTCCTAGGCAGATATCCCTCCTGAGCTTCTACTCAGTCACCTCAATTTATTTTTAACAAAGTCAGACTTGTTCCCATAGATGAGTTGTATTTTATTAAGAGTTTCATTTAATACAAAGTCAAACTTGTTCCCATAGATGCGTTGTATTTTATTAAGAATTTTCATATTAAATGATATCTTTGTATGTTTTGGACAATGGATCTTTGATCTTAAATGTTGAAACATATGTCTATACAGATATTTGATTATAATATATAGATTTTAATGAAGAAATGCTCTACTAAATTGATAATAGATGATAGAATTTAATTTTTAATACTGAGTGATATGTTTTTATATAGATATTTTGTTTTATGTATTTTAATAGCATATAAGTTTAGGTCAAATGATTTTATGACTTTTCATTGAAAAAAGTTGATAAACAATTGTATTTAGTTCTGTTCTTCTTTTGTTGCAAATATAGCTTGCCATCCAGATCTCTAATGGCATTTGCATTTGATATTTTTTTTGGTGAAGTTCATTTATCCTTCTCTGAATTGTTAATGGTAGTATCACCAGTACAATTTCATTTGTTCTTTCATTATATAATTTTGCAGTGAATTTTTAATTTTAGATACTTATACATGAGATTGAACTAAGATGAGCCAATAAGTAATTTTGGCTATTTGAAATCTAGAATGAAAAAATAAATGAAACCCTAGTTTCTATAATCACTTAAAAATTATTTATTATTTTCCTATCTCGAGGAAAAGAAAGTTATTTGCTACAGATAACATTTACACAGGTATAGTTGATTTAATCTATTATTTTATTAAAAAAATCTATGATATATAATTACTATGGAAAATCAAGTTTCATATATGATTAGATTTTTTTAATTTTTTAATTTTTAATTTTTAATCTTTCTATGCCTGTTTTCCTTTAATTTTTGAGCTCCCATTAATTAAACACATTAATTAATTATCATAATAGTAATTTCAATTAATAAATCTTTTATTTATTCCAAATAACACTATGATAATTCATGCAATTTATTCACTTAAAAATAGTGCAATCTTTGTCATCCATCACTTAAATTTAGAAAAGGAATGACATGCCTCATTTTCATTGATCTATATCCAACTACAAAGATATAAATATTACCTCTCTAAGTGTACAATAGTTATGATAAAATTAATGAAAATTTCTTCCTTGGGATTATTTCTCCAACCAAAACATCTTAGATACCATAATCATTTGATATTTTTTCCCTTCTAGGGATCTTTTGTAATTATTTATATTCTCTAATCTCAACTTCAAACATTAATTCCTCCCTTAAAAATATTGTTAAATGTAAGACTACTATGCATAAGTCAAAGGAAATTATACATGGATGCAAAATGTATTAGAGACCATGAACAAGAATATTCATAAGGTTTTGATTAGTGCACGATGGACATAAAACCAAAAAATGATGGGTTGGGGATGAAAAAATAATTAAAATATTAATTGATGGCTATTATAAAAATAAAATTCTAGATGAGATCCTACAAATTCATGCATTCAAATGTAACAATTAAAACAAATAAAGTGAACAAATTTAGGAGCATGAGTTGGTGGAATGCAACACAATAAATCATTACAAGGGTCCTCTTATTTTAAGTGATTACATGTAAAAGAATCAAAATGTAAAGCTAAAATCACAAAGGAACTATTGTTGGTTTTTGATAAATGTTATACTTTGAAGAAGTTATGTCATAAGAGAATGTGATGAAAGAATACTTGGAAGGGGACCTGGATAGTGCTTGAGTGAGACTATAGTCTTCAAGGAGTGGGGAAGAATGAAAAAGATAATTCTTGGTGAATGAGGTCAATATATTCCATAGTTCTTACTTTTATAATTAGAAGAAGCATAGGAGAATATGCAAGCATACATTTTAAAATCTATCCAAATATTGAGAACACACTCATGTTAGGACCAAATGAAAGAATGTTTATACCGTTTAGCCCTTATTTGAAAGTTCTAAACTTTAATATTTCTTACTTGAGATGTTTGATGCATGAATATCTCAAGGCTTAAACAATATTGCACGAACCAAAAAGTATGATTTATTTTTATGTATATTTTTTGAAATTCTTTTTGTTGGATTATTTAATTCTAGTTAAGATATTCTTTGTAGTTCAAATCTTGTAGTTTACAATAAGCATAATAAAACATATGTAGGGCAAAATATTTCGATGGTTAAGTTTTATTTTCTAATTAATGAGACTCGAGTCAAATAGATAGTGTTAAGCTATTGCAATAGTGCATCTTGAAGAAGGTTTCATCATCTTGAAGCAACCTAGTAATAAGATTAGCAATTTAGTTCTCTTTAATATTTAATGTATGGTACATGATTATAAGCACTCACATTAGAGCCATTTTCCTTAAGTTGTTGGATAATAGGATACATATCATGACTTTTGTAAAGAACATGATGAATATAATAATCTATGGGGTAGAATTTTACATGCTTAATAATTTGGGGCAATATCAATACTAACTTAAAATATATTTCTTAGCATCAAGAACTTAATGATTTTAGACACCTTAAGGACTATCGGTTTTCTTCATTTGAAAGATGGAGTGTTTTCATTTGTAAAATGCCTAGATATAAATCATGGATTTAGAATCATTTTATAAGGGATTTCATACTAGAATAAGATATAATTGAATAATATTAGATCAAATAGAAATGGTTAAAATCAATAAAGAAGCCAAATCCAAGATTGAATGAGGAGCTAGAGATTTAAGGTGGAATATTATAAGCTTAGTGGGGTATTCATATTTAACTAAAAGTATATTTCTTGCAGAGAAATCAATGAATAGAATACTAGATTAAATAATTTTATAAAGGATATCTGTATTTCATGTGTGAGATGAGGATGAGTCCTTGTGAATTATGTTATATTAGACTCTACAGGGGTAAGTGCAAGAAGTTGAGTCCACTTTTGGGGGAACTTTTTCACTTAGCCATTTTCATGAAAAGGGGTCATGCTAATATGGATGGGGCAGTGTTCTAGTTCAAGGTCCCGAGCTTAAACATGGATTGGGGTCTCATGTGCTACTGGACTTTGAACCAAAATTCATGAAACATGACCTCATTTGGAATAGGGTCTCATTCCAAACAGGGTCAGATTTTAAAGAAGTATTAAAAAATTTAGCGAGGTTGGAGTTATTTTAAAGGAATATCACTCTAATTCTAATTTTAGTCCCACTCTATTTTTGGTGCCAACAAGTAGGCAATTTTTTTATTTTTTTCATTTTTGTTAAATTTGTTTTTAGTAATTTTTTTAATTAACAAAATAGATTGTATATGTAAAATTTATTAACTTTTGTTCTGTAAATGTAAAAAAATAGGTTTCATATTGTATTCAAAATTTTCATGTATTTTCTGCATATATAATTAGTTTTTTTGTTGTATTTCTTTGTCAAAATGTAGAAACCTCATACACTGTGATCAATGACCATAAATTAAAATAAAATAAAATAATGAGAAATATAGAATACATAACTTAAATTAATAACTTAGAATAGAAACCTAGGAAACAAATAACTTACCAGTAGAAACCTTAAATCAATAACTTACAATATAAACTCTAAACAAATAACTTACAATAGAAATGCTAAAAAAAATTAACATCTAGAATAAAATCCTATATACTTCAATCATGCACAAAATAAAAAAATAAACTATATAATAGAAACCCTAAACCCTCTTCACATCAAGTATAAACCACTAGTAAAGACTATTTACCCTCAACCATGAACCTTATCCATCAATCCTAGGCTATATATAATAAGCATTAAACCATCAATTAGATATTTTAAGACATAAAATTAAATCCTAGAGGCTCCAAGCTCTATAGAGTTAAAATTAAGTATATTTGCACTTGTATCCCCAATTTCCATTCCTTGGGACCCATTATGTATCATAGAATCCCTTATGAAACTTACGACCCCTTAGGACCCATTAATGTATGAGAGGACCCCTTAGGACTACTTAGAACCAGTTAATGTATCCTAGGGAATGTTAATGTATTCTAGGACCCCTTAACACCCATTATGTATCCTAGGATCCCTTATACCTCATTATTCATCCTAGGTATTCTTAGGACCCCTTATGAGAGCTGCAACCCCTTAATATCCATCAATCTATCCTAGGACCCTTTAAGATCCCTTAGGACACCTACATCCCCTTAGGACCCCTTAGGATAGCTTATGAGACTTGCAACCCCTTATGACCCATTATTGTATCCTAGGACCCCTTAAGACCCCTTAGGACACCTACAACCCCTTAGGACCCCCATTATCCATTATAGTATCCTATGATGTTGTAAGACCCCTTAGCACCCCCATTACCAATTATTGTATCCTATGATGCCCTAGGACCCCCATTATCCCTAATAACCCAATAATGTATTCCATGACACCTACGACCCTTTACAACCTATTAATGTATTCTTAGGACACCTTATGACAACTACGACCACATAGCACCCATGAATGTATCATCAGACCCCTTAGGACTACTTAGCACCCAACAATGTATCAGAGGGACCATTAATGTATTTTAGGACCCCTAGGATCCCTTATCACCCATTATGTATTCTACGACCCCTTAATGTATTCTATGACTCATATAATACATTAAGGGGTCTTAGTATATATAATGGGTACTAAGGGGTCCTCTAATAAATTAATTGTATCGTAGAACCACTTAGCACTCATTAATGTATCCTAGGGGCCGTCAATGTAATTTGGGACCCCTTAGCACCCATTATGTATCCTAAGATCCCTTAAGGCACCTTAATGTATCCTATGATTCATAGGATACATTAAGGGGTCCTAGGATACATAATGAGTTCTAAGGGGTCCTAGGACCACTTATAGCCACTTAGCATCCATTATGTCTTTTTTGATCCCTAAGAGGCTCATACCTAAATCAGGGTAGCTTGAAAGATTTGTAGGTAGTAGGATGTGGTGCACCCTACAAAGAAACCTCATGAATTTTTTAAGAAGTTGACTCTTCTTATCAGGGTTTGGATGAAAAGGAGGAATGAAACTCTTCTACAAACAAACTAAGCTAAGGGGAGGTAAAATGTCAAATTGAGATTTTAGATGGGTTAATAATTTAAGAGGTAAAATCTAGAAGAGCTCAACCATTCTTGGTCAGAGATCTATGTATCCATCTACTAGGACTTGATGTACCACATACCCTTCATTATTGAGTGGGAGAACACACACTAATACATTTGGGGTGAAATTGCAACGACAATTTGCGACGACGGGCAAATGTTATGTGATTTTGGCTTTTTTTTTTCAATTATAACCTGACAACATCGCAATTGAGACTCCAGTGAAGACTAACATCGCAATAGCGATGTTCATGGGATATAAGAAAAAGAAAAGAAAAGAAAATGTTGGTCATTTCTATAGCGCCAGAAGGGGATTTTGCATCCGTTGTCCATTGTTCGATGAGGAGATCTCTGCGGCCAGGGCTTTGAAACCATCCATTATTTGCAGGAAGAGAAGAAGTCCAGGTCTTCATTACACTGCGCAGCCAGGTATTCTCTTCGAAAAGAATTCTGAAATCCCATCTATTTTTGGAAATTATAATCAAAGTGGCTTAGCAAAGGGTTTTTGAGAGGCTTTAATTTGAAAAGGGCCCGTGAAATAGCAGATGGGATTATATTAAGAGATGTTGCTAGCCACAACTTATATTGATCTTACTATTTTCAATCATATTGAACCTCCAAGTTTTGTGTTGAACTCCCTCTCAAAATACTGTCAAAAAGTATGCTTAGTTTATTTGTGCTGATTGGATCACAACATTCATCATAAATGAGTGGTGGGATGCTTTTAATTAAATTAAACTAAATAGAAAAAAAATACAAAATAAAAGAATTAACTACTAATGAAAGATGTAATCAACCTCAACATGTGCAAAGAAGCGCATGCTCATGCGAGACTTCCAAACAAGAGCATAGAAGACATGTCAAATTCACAAATTGTCCTTGGTTATTTCTATTTCTAATTTGTTCAGTTCTGTATCGAACATCATTTCTTAAGGCTTTTTCAGCTTGCGTACATTCCTTTCTGTAATTAGGTTGCTCCACATCAAAAAAGGAGAAACCAAAGTGATAGGGTAAGCGAAAAATAGATTTAGGGCTCATTTATTTCTTGAGCCATTGATTTCACCTCTCTAATTGATGGCTTAGATTGAGTATCCACACTAGGCGCCGAGTTTTATTGTTATGTATGGTGGTGGCCGTAATAATAGTATTAAGTTAATAAAACTCTGCCCAATCTTTGATTATGTTATAATAACATTTAAGTTGCTATATAAATTAGTCCAGTTAAATAACTGTACTCCTAGAATTTGTTAAAACTGAGGAGTTTATTTTTGGATCATTAGATTGTTGATGAAATAATCACTTGTAATACTTAAGAGACTGTTAGTATTGCAGATAATAAGAGTGATACAATTAAAAATATGAAGAATGAAAACTCCATAGAAACTAGTGACATATGTAAACAACAAACATTTTAATTGTCACAACTTAGCCTACTTATATGAAGAATGAATTTGTAATTTCTCCAACAATGTTTTTCTAAATTATGATCATCTTTGTTTCCACTCTTGTTGTCAACAAGGATTACAAATCCTATTTCCTTAAAGAATATAATGGTCAATCTCAACCCATAAGTGAAGGAACAAACCCTACATTGGCAAGAGGAATCCTAGATCTGGTGAGCAATAATGTTGTTGTTTGCTACCCTACACTAGTCTCAGATCCCAAGAATCAAAATGATTGGCTACCTTTAATTCCCACCATGTTCTAATAAAGAAACTATATCATATATAATATTTAGTATCACTCATGTTTATAAATGGTTACTATCTTATTTCTCCCTTTCCCTTTTTTTTAGATATTTCCTACATTAAAGAGGGGTTTGATTACCAATGGAAAAAAGAGAACGATTGCAGCATCAACAAAAAGTCCAAGGATGACACTTCAAAGACAAACACTACTAATTAATCTAAGGACATGGAAATAAAGGAAAGGATATAAAAATAAAAATAGCAGCTCCAAAGATGTATTGTGCAATAAAGTTAGAAACAAATTATAAATATATATGAATGATACACTTTGACAGCTCTTACATACAGCAACAAAGATAAACAATACTAATGAATAGGACATGGAAACAAAAAAAAAGTGTATAATTACAAAAATAGAAGCACCAAAGATATGTTGCGCAATAAAGTTAAAGGCAAAGCATAATGTATAAATGAATGATAAAATTTTACAAGTCCTACAAACCAACTTAGGTACTGTTTGCATGACAAAATCCCCACTTCACAATAAATAGACTCACAAACCTATAGACTTGCATGTAATGTCACATTCAAGACTAGTGATGTTTATCCCTAGAATTAGCCTAGGCCAATTATCATCAACAAATAACTTATGGATAATCATTCCTAGAACTGATATAGTCATGGTAATGACCAAGTTTCCTTAACAATATAACTGATTTGAGCCCATTGATGTTTCTAGTTACCCTTCACAATATATATTTATCTATAATCAAATACTTCATTTCTAAGACAAAGTTTACTAATTTTTTATAAGATTCTAGATTAATGGATATATTAACCCTCTTTATGGATCTGTATTTCCAAACTTGACGACTACGATACCAAAGACTAAAGCCAGAAGGCTTAAATGTTTTCCCATTAATAAGAACAACCACTAAGACTACCTATCAAAGCAATATAGTCTAGCTAAAGGCCATTCTCATGGACTAGGATTAGAAGGATTTAATGTTTCTTTATGGCTTAATCTAAGGATTTGAGGCTATCAATCAAGCATAGTATTCAACCTTCTACATCACCTAACATGTAGGTATCTAAGACTTGAAGAGCTTCCTAGTTGTGCTTTGGGGCATTCACCCACTAAGTTACCATTCCTCCGTATTGTCAAGAATTGTTAGAGTTTGTATTGACCTTTCCACATCCCTAAGGATCTGACATTAGCTTGTGGATAAGTCTGAGGTGAGGGGTAAAATATTGCATGCATTCTTTCTACATCTACTTGACTTGTAGGTCTCTAAAGATTGAAGCTCATCCCAAGCGCACTTCGAGGTATTCTAGCCCGAAGTTACCTACCATCCTCACAATCAAGCTTTGTTGGAGTATGTACTAACCTTCACTGTCAAGCATCCCTTGCCCCACTCCAAGTGGCTGATTGCATAAGATAACAAGTTTAATTCAAATAAATTGAACATTCTAGAATTAATCCAAGGAAAAAGTGGAGACAAGAATATAATGGGAAGTAATGATCATTTGTATCTCACAAATTGATAATCAAGTGTTCTTGTTGTTCTAATGTCTCCTTGAGTTCTTCTCTAAATGTTCTTGGGTAAAATTATTTTATACACATCTTATAGACAAACCCTTGCCAAATAACCTACAAGCCATCTATAAGAAAAGCCTCTAGACTTTTGTTCATTTTCCTTTAATGTGAAGTATATCACAAAGACATTTTCTCTTGATCAACAAATCTTTAAAGTCAATGATACCCCTAAATGAATTTTATACTCTTCACATTTTGTTTTAAGATTGGAGATTTTTATTGGATGAATTCCAGCATAGAAGTAGGGGATAGAGTTACTATTCCTTATTGCTCTTGATCCTCTATATGGGTATTTCTCTGCCCCACAACCATTCTTCTCTTTCAATAATTAATTGTAGAAGTTAGAAGAGAATAATTCTTACTTATACCACCTTTTGAATTTTTCTTAGACAATGGAGTATGTCAATCAAACTTTCCCTTAAGTTTATCTTGAGTATATCAATCAAAGGCAGTCCTTTAGAGGTGGAAAGAGTGGGAAATTAAATCTTTCAATAATCCATTATAAAATTTACCTAAGAACAGTGCCTAAACTAGCTTAGTAGGATTCCCTCAAGTGGTAAGTCACAATACCTTATTGCTTCAACCTTTTAGAAGCCAATAAATCCTCTTGGGTATTATCCAAGAGTTTTGTCACATGATGCTTCTAATTAGCCTATCTCAAGATGTTAATCAAAGTCTACCTGAAGTTTATCTTGAGTATATCCATCAAAGGAAGTCCCTTAGAGGTAGACAACAACAAACTAATCTTTTTATAATCCATCATAATATTTAACTAAGAAAAATGTCGCAGCTTTCCACACCAAGCTGTGAAGGCTATGTATTGTGAAATTTGGTTTTATTCTTTGGTAAAGGGAAGCCCTAATTAATTATTTAATCATAGTTGGGAGAAATGAATAACGAATTCCAACACCCCTCTTAATTTTTTCTAGCAGTTGCTTCAACATCCCAAAACTTTTATTAGATGTTTGAATTTCTCCATTCTTAATTCCTTTGTGAATATTTCTAACAATCAATCTTTTAATCTATAAAAATTCAAGTAGATATCTCCATTGTTCACTAGTTCTCTTGCTAAAATGGTACTTGATATTATTATATTTGTGTGAGAAGATTTATGTTGTACACATATAAATCTTCTCATGTCAAGATTATTCCTTTATGATATCATTATATTTGACATGAGAAAACTTATGCATGTGTACAACATTTTGAACATATTTGTGACCTTTTACCAACCTCTATTGCATTGTGATGGACAAATTGCTCCCAACCCTGCCCAAACTCCATTTCAGTACCAATACTACATAACTTAACAACACAATGCTGGCTGGTTGGAGCTTGCAGAACCACAATGTTCCCTATCTCAATCTCATTTCTAAGCTTTGGAACAAATGCAGGAGGAATACACTGCAATAAATTCAATATAATAGCAAATAAGGTTTGTACTCTTGAATGGTTTGGTTGACTGATATCTCTTGGTGCTCTATATCTGACATTGTCAAAACCTCTTAGTGCTTGATGAAAATGTGTTGCACAGATGATTGTTTTCTTATTGTATTGAGTACACTCATAACTTTTAATGTATAATTTAGTCTGCTATTATTAAAACAAAAACCTAGGGTAATAGAGACTCATGGTTTGGTGAAATATTATGGAAAATGTAGAATGTCAGGTATTGCTTATTTTTTGACTTTAAGACTTTAAGTGAAAAAAATGGCTCTATATGGGGTATTTGGTCTTTTTGGTTGAGTATTGATGGGTTTGAAATGTTAAAAGAAAATGAGCTCAAGTTTTAAAAAAAACCTATGATATATCAAAGGAGCAATTTAAAGAAAACAAGGAGTTATAATTAGGAATGCACAGTTTGAGGTAGGATCTTAGGCTTTCTAAAACATTACCCTATTCTTGTTGTTCAAATTGTGAGAAAGTTTCCTTTCAACTAATGATAGAGCCTAAGTTCCTTTTATGAAGCATTAAGTGCAAATCATGAACAATGAAAGAAATATTTCATTGTATATTTCATTATTGACAAGAGGTAGACCTAGATTTGGAAGCCTTGTAGAGTTGTAATGAGGGCATCAAAGATCAGAATCTTATTAATGAAATAGGCCCAAAATAGTGAAAAAATAAGCAAAAGTGAAGATCGTTGTTCATTCACTGGCCATGATGAGAAAGGCAGATATACCTATCAAATAACAGAGGCAAGAATCTTTGATTACAAACATATTTGACTATCATAGCTGAGTTTTAGATTAGAATCAGTGAATATCCCTTGAGAACAATGAGGGAAGGAATACCATTCACCATGGCACATGACACAAGGAGTCTTAATCCCTACCAAAGTTCTAACCAAGAGCTATTAAAGGTTAGTTCATGTCATAGGAATAGTAAAGAAAATCAAGCATGTGTAAAACAGAGCAAGGAATAAAGATGATAGAGTAGCTCTAAAACTCTACAAAGATACAATGAAATGACATTTGTAGGGTTGAGAAGTAACATAGAGTTTTGAAATGATTGTGAAAAATGAATAACATAGCAAATTTTTGATTTGACAATCACTTTGCCAAGGAAAGATAATGAAAGTATTTTAGATTTTTTGAAGACATTTAACACAATCATTTGAATGCAAACAGTCAATAATGAGTAGTCATGGAGACTCAAGCATTAGTCTACAGGAGCAATGCCTAAAGGGTAATCAATTTTGTTTAACAAGAAGTGATAGCAGACTTGAAATTTCAAGAACAAATTTGAGATTGAGTGCAAAGGGTTGGAGCCTGAGATAATATATCTAGCACAGTCATCACTAAATATAGCAGTCTTAGGTCTAAGATAGGAATGAATGCATCAAGTAAATGAAAGGTCAAATAGAAATGAAGACAACCATTTGTAGTCAAGAGACAGATTTTTGATAGTCCAGTCAAGGGCACAAGAGTAGACAAATGATAAATGGAAGCAATAATATCAAAGAACATTCTTAATGATCAATATATGACACTTTACAATCCACAAATCACACAGAAAAGCACAGTGACTGAATTTTCTAGATAGAGCTTGTATTCAAGGTGACTTACAAACTCAGTGATACCAGTCAAGAGATCCAATGATAGTGGAATAACTTGAAGATTGATGATAAGCAATAATGATAGTGAGCTGGTCAAAGAGTATAGCCACAAAGACCAAGTTTTGGTTACAAGTTCAATGTGTGATAAAAAATAACAGTCTAAGCCACAAAAGCAAAGGGTCTGTGATTAAAAGCACCCATGAAGAAGCAGTCCCAAGTATTATTCATGGTAGACATGTATGCCAATTATGGAAGTATACATAAGGCACGAGAAATGCTCATCAAAATGACTGAAAGAAATGTGGTCTCATGGAAGGCCATGATTGCAGGTTATGCACAAAATGGATTTTTTGAAAAGGATTTAGAAACTTTTAAGCAAATGCAGCTAGCAGTCGTCAAGCTAAATTCAAAAACTATAGCCATCATCCTCCCTACCTATGCCAAAATGTAATTGGCAGGTGTAAATCCTTATTTCACAACCTTTGCTAGCATCCTCCCTACCTATTTGATGCAGGAGCATCCTGGGTGTAAGAGCAATCTTGCATCACCCAAAAATATTTCTATTTTTGTATTCAATAAGGGCTATTTTGTGCAGAGCTGCTATTTATGGAAAGTTACTATTTTTGGTAATTTTTGTATGTGCTCAGAATGATCTGATTTCTTTCTTGGAGGTTGATTTTGGTCATATAAGTCTGCCAGTAAAGTTTCATTGCCAGATCAAGTGTATATTGGAAGATATTGAAGATTTTCGGTATTGGCAGCAGGGTACAGAAACTTTGAACTCAGTTTTGAAGGCTTTAGAGGCCCCGGATGAGGTCGAAAATTTGGGTGACAAGCACCTGCACCAGTCAAGCCTGTAGAGCGCTTCGTGGCATTTCCGAAATGGGGTTATAATAGCCGATCGGGTCAACTGGTGATGACTTATGGTCTTCGGAAGTTGGGCCACCCGAAATGGCGAAAAATAATTTTCTTCAAAATTTCTGTTCGGGTTTCAAAGGTTATCTTGAGCCGACTATGATGTAATAAAATGTAAAATAAAATAATTCTAAGTTTGGTCGGCCTTATTGGCTAAAATTCTGGAACCTTCCCAGGTGGTGGAAAATTGCCTATATAAGGAAGGCTGTATTATTGTCTTAGGCAGTTCAGAATAGTTCTGGGTAATAGTTCGAGGCTTTCTCCTACAGAATATTGTAAGGGAATGCCCATGTGGCTTTGCATATTGTAATTCTGAAAGTTTGTAATTCCACATTTGTGGAGATAATAAGAAGCCAATTTTTCTGTTCTTGCATATTATTGTTGTTGCTTCTCTTTTTCTGTTATGTGTTTGTGGTATTAAGGGGAGCACCCTTCATCAAGTGGTATCAGAGCAGGAGTTCTTGAGTGTGTAAACAGATCATCGACTATGAGGCAGTTTGCACCAGGACCGTGGCTAGGGTTTCAGCGTGCATCGCAAAAATGCCTCCACGAAGGGAACGTGGCGGAAGAGCTGGTGTTGTAACACCTGAGGTTAGAGAGCTGCAGAGACAAGTGCGAGCATTGCAAGAAGAGATTCGTAGAGGAATGAATCTTAATGTCAGAGATGAAAGCGAGGATGAAGCAGAAGAAGAATATCAAGAAGGAGAAGCTGAAATTGTGAACCAGGAGGAAGAAAGGCTTTTTCGGGCGATTTCCAAGATTGGGAAAAGACCTAAGATTGAGGTTCCTACATTTTCTGGAAATCTTAACCCAGAAGAATTGATTGACTAGATCAATGAATGTTAGGAATATTTTGAGTACGAAGATGTTGAGGATCCTGATAGGGTCAAATTTGCGAAGGCCAGATTGAAAGGTCATGCGAAGATCTGGTGGCAAGAAATTCAATTAGAGCTAAATAGAAGAGGGAAAGATAAAATCACAAGATGGGATCGGATGGTGGATAAATTGAAGCGACAGTTCATTCCTGTTGATTATGAGCTTGACCTACTGAAGAAAATGTAGAGTTTGAAGCAAGCAGGAAGATCTGTTCAGGAGTATACAGAGGAGTTCTACCGACTTCTCATCAGAACAGGCCATGCAGAAGCTGATAAGGAGAAAGTTTCCCGATACCTTAATGGGTTAAGGCCAAGCATTCAGGAGGAGCTGAATCTGGTTCGAATGAACAGTATTGAAGAGGCATACCAGTTTGCCCTAAAAGTAGAGGAAAAGCTGAACAAGAAGTTTGAGAGCAGACAAAATGGAAGAGGTCGCGGTGGACGATCTGGTGGACGGTCATATGGTGGCCGAAATGAAGATCCGAAAAAGAAGGATGAGGCCAGTAGCAGTCAGAATCAGCGAGGAAATAATTCCAATCGTTTCCAGGATCAGAATAATAGAGATCAGAGAGGAAGAGGAAGAGGACAAGGATTTGGAAGAGGTGGCTTCCGTGGAACATGTTTTCACTGTGGAGAAGAAGGTCATAGGGCATTTGAATGTCCTCAGTGCCAAGGCAGAACAGACAGGAGAAATGAAGGCCAGACCAGAGTTGCACATGTAGATGAAGATGCTAGATCATCAAATTCTGAAGATGCTGAAAGAGGAGAAACGTTGATTAACAGAAGAGTCCTGTTGAGTGGTGAGAATGAACCTGAGCAAAGAAGGAGCCTGTTTCGCACCAGGTGCAAGTGCAAAGGTAAATGTTGTGATGTGATTATTGATAGTGGAAGCACTGAAAATTTGGTGTCAGAAGAGATGGTGGCAAAGTTGAAGCTCAAGAGACAGAAACACCCACATCCATATCGGATTGCCTGGGTGCAGGATGACCACAAGGTCATGGTCAGTGAATAGTGCCTGGTAAAGTTCAAGATCGGCGGGTACCAAGATGAGGTACTATGTGATATCATCTCTATGGATGCATGTCATATGTTGTTGGGTAGACCGTGGCAGTTTGACAGATGTGCTGTACATGATGGTCGTGTGAATACCTATTCCCTGACAAAGGATGGAGTGCAACATAAGCTAAAACCATTGAAGGAGACTGAAGAAAAGGTATGTGGTAATGCAAGAATAACATTTGTTGATGGAAGAAAATTCTTAGATGGTATGAGGCATGAGCATGTGTGTTTTGCTTTAATTCCAAAAGTTGGTAAAGAAGAAGTAGAGGATGTACCTATAGAGGTTGCAGATTTGTTGAATGAGTTTTAGGATATTGTATCTGATAATGTACCTGAGGGATTACCACCGGTAAGGAAGATCAGTCACCAGATGGATTTGATTCCAGGAGCCAGTTTGCCAAACAAGGCAGCACACAGAATGACACCAGCAGAAAGTGAAGAGTTGAATAGACAAGTACATGAGTTATTGCAGAAGGGGTTGATTCGAGAGAGTCTGAGTCCCTGTGCTGTACCAGCGGTATTAGCACCAAAGAAGAATGGAGAGTGGAGGATGTGTACAGATTCCAGAGCAATAAATAAGATCACAATCAAGTATAGGTTTCCATTGCCACGAATGGATGATATTATGGATTGTTTGAGTGGAGCTGTGTATTTCTCAAAGAAAGATCTGAAGAGTGGATATCACCAGATTTGGATCAGAGAAGGAGATGAATGGAAGACTACCTTCAAGACAAAGGAAGGACTATATGAGTGGTTAGTCATGCCTTTTGGGCTAACCAATGCGCCGAGCACTTTCATGCGGCTCATGAACGAGGTTCTGAAAGAATTTCTAGGTAATTTTGTCATTGTTTACCTAGATGATATTTTAATCTTTAGTAAGACATTGGATGAGCATATGATGCATATTCGTATGGTATTTGAGAAGTTGAGAGAAGAGAAATTGCTGATTAATTTGAAGAAGTGCAGTTTTGTGAAGAAGGAGTTAGTGTATTTAGGGTTTGTTGTTTCAGGAGAAGGTCTAAAAATGGACCCAGAGAAGGTACAGGCTATCCTTGAATGGCCTACTCCAAAGAGTGCTACTGAGGTAAGATCTTTTCATGGTCTAGCTATCTTTTACAGAAAGTTTATCAGAAATTTTAGCAGTATTTGTGGACCCTTGACTGAAACAATGAGAGGGGATAGGAAAGAGTTTAAGTGGACTAAAGGAGCAGAAAATAGTTTTCAATTATTGAAACAAAAAGTTACAGAACAACCTATTTTAGCACTTCCAGATTTTAATAAGGTGTTTCAAGTAGATTGTGATGCTAGTGGTACTGCAATAGGAGCTGTTATGAGCCAAGAAGGTAAACCTGTTGCTTATTTCAGTGAGAAGTTAAATGATGCCAAGAGAAAATATTCTGTTTATGATCAAGAATTTTATGCTATAGTTCAGGCATTAAAGAAGTGGAGACATTATCTGCTTCCTAAAGAGTTTGTTTTGTATACTGATCATCAAGCTTTGCAATATTTGAATAGTCAAGGAAAATTGAATCAAAGGCATTTGAAATGGGTTGAGTTTTTGCAGAGTTATACATTTGTTTTGAAACACAAGAGTGGAAAGTCTAATAGGGTTGCAGATGCTCTTAGCAGAAGGCAACTATTGCTGATAGAAATGCAGATTGAAGTGGTTGGGTTCAAGGAACTCAAGAATTTGTATCCAGAGGATCTTGATTTTGGTGAAGCTTGGAAAGCTTGTACAGAACCTGTTACTCTAGACAGGACAAAATGGTTGGATTTCATCATCCAGGATGATATGCTATTCAGAGGGAGTCAGTTGTGCATTCCATGAAGTTCTATGAGGGAGAATCTCATCAAGGAGAAGCATAGCGGGGGATTGGCTGGACATTTTGGTCATGATAAAACCTTTGGTTTGGTTAGTGAGAATTATTATTGGCCACAGTTGCAGCAAGATGTGAAGAAGTTTGTACAGAGTTGCAGAGTATGTCAGATGGTGAAAGGAGTGAAGTAGAATACAGGGTTGTATCAGCCATTACTTGTACCAGAGAAGCCTTGGGAGGATATCACCATGGACTTTATTCTTGGTTTACCGAGGACACAGCGGGGACACGATTCAATTTTTGTGGTAGTTGACAGATTTTCAAAAATGGCACATTTTATTCCCTGCAAGAAGACTAATGATGCTGTTCATGTAGCAGAATTGTTTTTCAGAGAAGTAGTGAGACTTCATGGTTTGCCAAAGACCATAGTTTCAGATCGGGACACTAAGTTTGTTGGATATTTCTGGCGTACATTGTGGAAGAAGTTGAAGACAGATTTGAAGTTTAGTTCATCACATCATCCATAGATTGATGGACAGACAGAGGTGGTGAATAGAAGTTTGGGAAATTTGCTGAGATGTTTGGTTGGAGATAAGCCAACAGGATGGGATTTGATTTTACCACAGGCGAAATTTGCATACAATAATTCTGTCAACAGGAGCACTGGTAAATCACCATTCCAGATTGTATATGGAAGTAGTCCAAGAAATGCATCTGAAATGAGGAAGATAGATAAAGGAGAAATAAGTAGTGCTGAAGCTGAGGATTTTGCAGAACACTTGAAGAACATCCATGAAGAGGTGAGGAAGCATATTACCAAGATGAATGCACAGTATAAGGCTAAGGCAGATGAGAAAAGGAGGTATAAAGAATTTCAAGTTGGTGACGAAGTCATGGTTCATTTGCGGAAGGAGCGGTTTCCAGTTGGTACATATAACAAGCTGAAAATGAAGAAGTTTGGACCATGCAGGATACTGAAGAAACATGATTCAGGAAATGCATATGAGGTAGAATTTCCTACTGAGCTAAATATTTCACCAGTGTTTAACATTTCAGATCTGACAGAGTATCATGAAGGAGGTGTTGAAGATGAGATCACAGCAGCACAGTGGAGTATTCTAGCAACTAGTTCAGACACTAAGGAGATCGAAGATATACTGGACAGTCGTGTTGGCAGAAGCACAAGGAACAGGACATATGAAGAATATCTGGTCAAGTGGAAAGGATGACATGTTGAAGATTCATCATGGCTGACAAAGGAGGAGGTTAGCCGTCTTGGTTTTCCTCTACACACCTGAGTCGTGACAGGGTCACTTCTCAAATTACCCCGGGTGTCTGATGCAGGAGCATCCTGGGTGTAAGAGCAATCTTGCATCACCCAAAAATATTTCTGTTTTTGTATTCAATAAGGGCTATTTTGTGCAGAGCTGCTATTTATGGAAAGTTACTATTTTTGGTAATTTTTGTATGTGCTCAGAATGATCTGATTTCTTTCTTGGAGGTTGATTTTGGTCATATAAGTCTACCAGTAAAGTTTCATTGCCAGATCAAGTGTATATTGGAAGATATTGAAGATTTTCGGTATTGGCAGCAGGGTACAGAAACTTTGAACTCAGTTTTGAAGGCTTTAGAGGCCCCGGATGAGGTTAAAAATTTGGGTGATGGGCGCTTGCGCTAGTTAAGCCTGTAGAGTGCTTTGTGGCATTTTCGAAATGGGGTTATAATAGCCGATCGGGTCAACTGGTGATGACTTATGGTCTTCGGAAGTTGGGCCACCCGAAATGGCGAAAAATAATTTTCTTCAAAATTTCTGTTCGGGTTTCAAAGGTTATCTTGAGCCGACTATGATGTAATAAAATGTAAAATAAAATAATTCTAAGTTTGGTCGGCCTTATATGCTAAAATTCTGGAACCTTCCCAGGCGGTGGAAAATTGCCTATATAAGGAAGGCTGTATTATTGTCTTAGGCAGTTCAGAATAGTTCTGGGTAATAGTTCGAGGCTTTGTCCTACAGAATATTGTAAGGGAACGCCCATGTGGCTTTGCATATTGTAATTCTGAAAGTTTGTAATTCCACATTTGTGGAGATAATAAGAAGCCAATTTTTCTGTTCTTGCATATTATTGTTGTTGCTTCTCTTTTTCTGTTATGTGTTTGTGGTATTAAGGGGAGCACCCTTCATCACTATTCTAAAATGGGAGCTTTGGAACAAGGTATGTACATCCATCAAAGCATAAAGGATAGAGGTATTTTGTCAAATGTTGTAGTTGCCAGTGCTCTAGTAGACATGTATGCAAAATGTGGAAGGATAGACAAGTCACATGAACTATTTGACAACATGCCTCAAAGAGATTTAGTATCATGGAATGCTATGATTGTAGGATATGCACAAAATGGGTTTGTTGAAAAGGGTTTAGATACTTTCAAGAAAATGCAATTGATAGATATAAATTCAAATTCCATAACCTTTGCCAACATACTCCTTGTCTGTGCCAAAATAGGATCTTTGGAACAGGGTATGGATATCCATAAAAACATAATGAAAGGGGGCTTTTCATGAGATATTATAGTTGGAAATTTTGTTATAGACATATATGCAAAATGTAAAAGCATAGACAAGGCACATAAATTGTTTGAGCAAATGCCTCAGAGAAATGTGGTCTCGTGGACTGCAACAGTTGCAAGATATGCACAAAATGGATTTCTTGAAAAGGTTGTAGAAACTTTCAATCAAATACACTTGGTAGGTGTAAATCCTAATTTTGCAACCTTTGTCAGCATTCTCTCTACCTATGCTAAAATGGGAGCTTTGGAATAGGGTATGGACATCCATCAGAGCATAATGGAAGGGGCTTTTTAGTTAGACATTATGGTTGGAAATGCACTGGTAGACATGTATGCAAAATATGGAAGGATAGATAAGGCACATGAATGGTTTAATAGATTTCCTCAAAAAGGTCTCATGGATTACAATGTTTGCAGGATATGCACAAAATGGATTTGTTGAAAAGTCTTTATAAACTTTCAAACAAATGCAACTAGGAGACTTAAATCTGAATGCAACTTTATAAAGGATTAAGAAATTTTGTCAAATGTTGTAGTTGCAACTGCCCTATTAGACATGTATGCAAAATGTGGAAATATAGATGATGCACATGAACTCTTTGAACAAATTCATCAAAGAAATGTGGTATCATGGAATGCCATGATTGCATGATATGTACAAAATGGATTATTTGAAAAGGCTTTAAAAACTTTCAAGCAAATACTATTGCTAATGATATGTCCAAATAGATATCATAAACATGACATTAGAAAGTTAATTAATTTTTAGTCCCTACCTTTAGGCGTGAGACTGAAGTTTTCATGTTCATATTTTGTAATTAATCTTGTTTCAGAAATAGTGCAAGCACTTTTATCCTATGGTTTGAGACGATTTGATTTTTTTTTCATTAAATGTATTTTTCTCCATATCCAATTTTTATGATTGGTCCTGCCAATTTTACCCAGATGTTTTCAAAATTTTAATTAAAATGCTTTGTATTGTGTATCTTCTAGAAAATGTGGCATTCTATGATAATTTCATGTGCCTAGTCTTTGTGTCCACAGTTTGCAAGCATGCCTAGAAAATACACAGAGGTGGCACTCTTATAACATTTCATGTGCCTTGTTTCTGCTTTGTTTCTATCCAGTTCAAAGTTCACATAACAGATGGGTGGCATCTAAACATACACATGGCATGCCAAGCAAATCCAAATCTAGTATTGTCCACAGTGAATACATTAGGGTCGTTTGGACCATAGATTGAGCATGGTGTTTTCAGCTATTCTGGAGATTTTGGAATTTAGGCTCACTGTTTAGAGGTTTGGGTCATCATCTTTTATTAACTTTTCATTTCCTATTCAACTAAAACTTTCACCAGTTTCTCAAATTTTGAATCTTTTATTTCTCTCTAGATGAACAGAGGCTTAAATTGATGCTTGTATTATTCTATTGATACACAATTTAAATATTATTTAAATATTATTTCCGTTGAATATCTACTATTGACTTTGACTTAACTTAAACCTAAAATTCTATGGATTTAGGAAAAATGGCTCAATCTTGGGTGTCATAGGACAAAGGAAAACTTAAATCTCAAACTTGAAGTATCATCCATCCTCCTTACCATGAGTTAAAAGAAACTATGTAGTACCTATTGAGTCTGTGAATGTCTTTAATTTGTTTCCTTGAAAATGTTTCAAAAGAGCCTTTATGTCAAAATACCTTGATACAATGAATGGTGGACCATTCAGACCATACAAAAATAGCATATGAACAAACTATAATAGCGATCACATCAAGCTCTAATAACAAATGGTTTTGAATTCCAACTAAACCAATTAGTTGTCCAGTCCAATTTGTGATTGACAGAGTATATTTGTTTATCTTCTTTGAATTGATTGAATGCAACACCTTATATTATACAACAATTCAAAGCTTCAAGCCTAAATTCCACAACACAAAGCTTTTGCTTATGCTTATAAACTTATTTAATCTTGCTTGTGTCCCTAGATTGAATTCTTGGTAAAGCAGAAGTTGGTGAGGGATAAATTTACCATTAGCAAAGATGAAATGTTTATTAAAATCAATATGGATTAGTCATATAGCTAACTATCCATTTCATTGCAGAGTGACAACATAGAGAAGAAGGTTTTTAAAGAAATCTTATCTTGCCGTCTACAATTAAGCTTAAATGCCAATAAAACCAATTGAAAGCAATATGTATTCATCATGGAGGTATACTTTATATAGATGCTATTACCAATTGAAAGCTCACGCCATTTCAAAATTCCTTTTGTTTTTCAACATGGCGGAATTGAAATATATTGCAGCAGCTGTTCTAATGATTCATTCAAATTGCAGCCTAGTGCAATCTCCAACAAGTTCAGAGGATGATGTTGTCAGCAGAGTTGCTCAGTATTCATCACCAATTGCAATGGGTGCCAATTATTGGGACATTATGGAGATGGGGATTAATAATTTTGCAAGCTTAGATTAGAGGTACACAATTATTGGTCTAGAATCTGAATATCTTATGTTGCAATATCATTCTAATTTTATTTGAAATTGATTTGTAATTCAGTGTGATCTATCGAATTTTGTTTTATGAATTCTATGCTACTATTTTCCTAGCACAACAATATTTGACTTCTTGGAACATAAGTCAACGGACTACCCTTAGCTAGTCCACTCAAATATCTTAGCTTTAGCCATGGCCTTTAGCAAGTTAGATTTTGGCTAAAACAAGTGTGAGTCAATAGTAGACTTGGTAATGCATACATGAATATTCTTTGGATGATCAACATTTTTAATGGATTGGGTTTAAATGATATACATTTTAAGTTTTGATTTATTTAGATGGTTCAATAAGACCCACCTATTATGATTTAAGTCAAACCATCTATTGTTTAAACCAAAATTTTGATATACTACAAGATGGTACCTTAAACCATTAGAGCCTACAGACCCTGGTTATGTAATTTGGTCAGACTCAACAATTCAATAGTGATCATTTCTCAGAGGATAAGTTGATGAGAGTTACTGTGGCTTATAACCAATTTGGGCCTGGTTGTAGTCAACGTATGTCGAGGTGAACGTGATATTCTTTCCAATTTTATTCAGATTATAATAATTTTAGATGTTATAGGCTTTCTGCACATATAAATTATTTGCTTAAGCTTAAAATGTTTTCCTCATAGTTGGAAATAGGTAAACATACACGTTCAGGATGAGTGTTATGGTGGTATAGATACATACAATTTGTTATTGTTCCTTGTAGATTTTGGAAAATGTGGGTCTTTTTCTTCCATAAATAAGAGTCTTTCAATAGAAATACAACATTTACAGTCAAATTACTATGCAAATTTGTAGACTTTATTTGAAAGAGTAGTGCAACTTTATTGGTACCCATAGTGCGCAACTATTAGGGCATTTGTGCATGAGAATTGGCAATTTTTAAGTTAGTTGTAGTGCATAGTTATTGGGGTATTTTTAAATGAGAATTGGATGACACTTCTAAATGACCATTTCTCGACCTATAATGACTACTAGTACTCTTCCCTTGTGTCAAGATAATTTTACTGATTTATATTTAAAATATTTTTTTAATTTTTAAAAATAAATATGAAGATACATAAAATAGAACAATTATAATAATGAAGTCAATAAGAACAAACCAAGTGACAATAAGAAACAAACAGGAACAAGATTGTAATCTAGCAGAATAGTATCTCACATAGGAGTAATCTAACATCAAACTGACAACATCTCAGAAGGTGGATCAAAACCAATAGACATAGGGGAAACCATTCAACATCCATTGTGAAAAAATGATTCTCTAAACCAAGTTGTTATCTCCAGCGGAGACAGTAAATAACCAGATAATCGTAAAATGATAGCTTGACCTTCTTAACCAATTATAAAACAATAGATTGATCTTCTTAATCCACCCTATATTTGACTACTTAGCTTTCATTCCTTCTAGACATGTCAAAGGATGTCCCCTAAAACTATTCTAAAATTCTTAAAAGTCCTAGTTACAAAAACAAGCAAACAAGTCACTAAAACAAGCAATTAGGGTTTAAAAAATGTACAAATATACCTAGCCTCACTTGCACTCAAGGTAATAGCTATGAATCTATGATAAACGAGAAAATTCTTAACTATTTGTAGGGAAAATAAGTTTCATAAATTTATTCTTGTTATACTAAAATTTAATTGTTTACAATATATTAAGAAGTTATTTTTCTTATCTACATTGAAAGTAATTTTTCAAATTGTATGAATCATCCAAAACAAAAAATTGAGTCTAACGTCCTATGGTTTGAGTTTATAAGAATCATCAAAAGTTGGTGTTAAGTGAGTTGATAAACATTTATTGAAGGCTTACTAATGCTTTCCCAATGTATTTTATGAGGAACATGAAAAATCAAATGTATATCATGATTTTAGAGAAATGGTAGAAATCTCAAAATGGGTGGATTAGTACATTCAGTTTCCCACCTTCCTCTATATTAGTGTGTGTGTTTTCTCATCTTACCCCTAAATGCTTCCAAAATACGTAATTAATCTATTAGTCTTGATGAAATATTGTTGGTAGTTGTCTAAGGTGTATTTCCTTTTGAGATGAAATCATACATTATGTGTTTGGTTTCCTAATTAGATGCATATCTACAAATGCCACATGGCCATACATGCCAAATATATGAATGGAGAGATTTTCAAGTTCAAGTTCAAGTTTTTCTATAAAAAGTGAGTCTATAATACAAAAGGTCTCATGTGGGAAAGATTGGGAAGTAGGAACTCTCACACTTCAAAGGTAGAACACTATTGGGCTAATTGTGCTGTTAAGTTTGAGGTTAGGAAGTGAGAGAACTGCATGATGCTTAGTTGGCCTGTCACTACAAAATAATTGATTGAATAGTTTTCCAATGTGGAAGTAACGTTGATCTCTCTGAGATCCATAGAAGCACAATTGGATCAACGGCCTTTGTTATTGGCTAATTGATTTATCAAGGATAAAAAATTCACCCAAGAAAAAAAAAAAATAGTTTTAGGCTGAAGTGTTAACCACCTTGAAAGCAGAATATCAAAATAGATTTTGGGGACATCCAAAGGGATAATTCAGAAATCTTTACCAACAGTGCAGCTAAGTCAAAAAAAAATGATGCTCAATATTTCTACAATTTGTATAGTATCAGAATTTGGAACTATTGGGGGAAGCAGAGGGGATGAAGAGGAAAGAAGGAAGAAATCAAAAGCTGCATGTGAGACTGATTTGGCGCTGACGATAATAAAGATAAAATTGGTCATAAGAGTTTCAAATCTTCTCCACCGATGTAGTTGAATACAAAGTTGTCTTATTTTGTTTCCTAGGTTTTCACTCTCACTTGTCTTACTTTTTCTCCTTTGAAGTCTCCTTCTAGGATCCCTTCCTATCATCTTTCACCTCTGTTACTTATGAACAATCCTTTTGCATCAACTTCTAAACCACCTTCCATGTCATACAACTCCCCTTCCCATCCTCAAAATCCTCTTCCATTTGCTTTTTCATATTTCTCCCATTCAAACTTCTATAACTACTTCATCCCCCAAAAGGAGTTGTCCTGGGAAACAAATACAGGTAGAGGGAACACTTGATTGAATTAGGACAATAGTTTTAAAGAAGAGGAGGATTGTACTAGCAAGGCCCTTGAACATCATTTACTTTACTTTCTTCTTTTAGAGTCAGCTCCCAAGAAACCAAGAAAGTAGACAAAGTTGAAAAGGAGTTCTAAAGGACATATCATTATTGAAACCAAAATTTAACCTACAACTGTTTATATCTGTATAACTCTATTCTTTTTTTGTTAATAATTTGTCCATACATTTCCTATTTATACTACAACCGTGTTGCTATTTTTACTATGCATTTAGCCATGGAAATCTACAATGACTCCTAACTTAGTGACACTTTATTGGTATATCCAAATTGAATATCGCACAAGTGTGTGTGCATGCGAGTGCATGTGTATGTGTGTATGTGGATGTATATTTGTGGTGTGATTCTCTTTGTTGCTGTACACCATTTTGTTTATAGGTACATGGAAGGGGGATTTAATACTACTGCTCAAGCTGCCCTCTTTCTTAGGAGTCATGTTCTAAACTTCTTTTACTATTGCAACTTCTTGCTATAACTTGAGTTGTTACATTTGAATTCCATTGACCTATCTTCTTCGTTTGTGAATGGTAATAGTGTTTTCCCCTTACTCTTTTCTTTTGTTGGAGAGTAGTTCTAGATTTTGTAACTTTCAAGCATGCATATAGATTCTTGTGTGAAGCTAAAAAATCATTTGATATATAGAGTTTATTTATAGTTGGATGCATTGATCTTCTTCCAAAAGAAAATTGCTATACTGATAAATTAGTTTCTACTAGTCTTCAATAAAATAGGTATGTCTATACATTTTTCATTTTGTTAATGATAGCACCTTATACGTTGTTGTGGGAAGCTGGAAAATCACCAACTTTATAAAATTTATTCATAATTGGATGCAATAATCATCTTCAGAAAGAAAGGTGAGACTGATAGATTAACTTTTACTTATTCTAAATATAGCCGATCTTCTTTGTGCTTTTCATTTATTAAGTATGAATACCTTAGTGATGATGTTACCATGGTTCCTATTATGGATGATTCTATTATGACAACAATTTTCTAGCAAACTTATGCATCAAATTTGCAGTGACAAAAATCATCTAGTTGCTAGTGATAGATGGCACAAGGTCCTACTATATTCATTCTTTTCAGCCTGGAGTGGTCCCTGATTAGCAATGGAACTTGATTATTTTGGTTTCCTTTTGCAGCTGGCCTTGTTCTGAATTGCGTACTAGCTCCTGCGCTGGGACTACCCTTAAATCCACAAGCTGCATCTGAAGCAAAAAATCTTCTGAAATGATCCCTATCAAAGCTTGAAACATTTTGGCTTCCAGGAAATGACAGATTTTTAACTGGCAGTTATGAGCCATCCATTGCAGATCTTAGTCTTGCTTGTGAAGTGATGCAACTAGAGGTATGCTTACTTGTCTTCAATTAACTAAGGTTTGCTAAAAATCAAATGTTTGGTATTGCAGTTTGGATAGATGAATCTCCAATTTGTAGACAGTAAGCACCCGTTATATTATTTCACATGAAATGTGTTTTGTTTGTCTTCTATAACAACAACAAAGTCTCATTTGTGTAAATCAGTTTATGCATTCTATTGGGGCTCTCAAACCAAATCCTTTTATAGGTGACTTCTAGTCCTTGTAGAATCTTTAGTCACAAGGCTGCTAATTTTTCATTTAAACAAGAAGAAACCCCAATTCATTCATGCTCAAGCATTATTGCCTCTAAATAGCCTAAGCTAAATTTCTCCAATCTAAAAGGCTACTTTCAATATGATGCAAAGAAACCAATCAATATGCAGCTCAAATCTCTCTGCTACAAAACCAAATGGTTTTTGACTCAGAATGGCAGATCCACTTAAGATAAAGTCCACATTGGATGAATTGAAAGGTCGTCTCTAGTTGCCTAAGGAATGAATCTTGATCTGTTGCTTCATGGGAGATTTCTTAGGACCTAGAACTCTGAAAGACTAGATCCAGAAATATTAGAAAGCTTTGAGAATGGAGACTCTACTGATGCCTAAAGGATATTTTTTTGGCTATTTTTTGCACCTAATTATGAAAGGAAAAGAATATTCCAACAATGATCATCACTTCTCAACCCCGCTGATGATTTACTTCATGAAATCTCGGTATGGGTCTTCCTCCCACTACTATTTAACAAATATTGGCAAGAGTTAGTCTTGCAAAGAATTTACTCACCACTCAACAATTGAAGCATACATCATTTCTTCTATGATTAACTGTAATCCAAGAGTTCTCAACTATGCTCATATTTGTGTTAGTGATCTGGCATAACCGTTGCCAAATAGGATAATTTTGGATCCAGATGGAATAGAATGTGCACAACCATTTGATTATGAACACATTCTATTTAGATTCTGGGTTCTCTTACATAATTTTCTCTTCAAACAAAAAAAATCTTTATGATTTTTTTTAAAAAGTATGCATAGACACACATGATTAAGCAACCAAACATACCAAAAAATTTACAAGGTCTCCAAATAAATGCTTTCACTAATGGAATTTGTGATTACAAATCTTTTCACAAAGTATGTTTTAATGTCAGTTTAAGAGATGGAATTAAAGAAACATAAAAAATAATAATAAAGATTTTTAATGCTTACGGGTTTTGAACTTATAATCTATCAATCATAGATCTTCACACTTATAGCATCCAACTCAAGTAGGTGCCTCTTTGATAATAATTTACTGAGCTTCACTATATACCTCTCAACTGTGCACATGGGAGAAATATTGCTTGATAAGCATGTTGAGCTGGCTGAATTGGACTTCAATACATTGCAGTCCATACACTAGAAAGAGCTTCAACAAGTTCATAAGTAATGCTTTGTTAATTTTGATATACAAGCATCAATTTAATATAAATAGCTTAACCATTTAAATTGTAATTTTTGCTTGATAAAATCATCAATTGTGGTACAGGTGGTGGATAGATTCTGGCTTTAGGAAGTTGAAATTCACAAGAGAGAGGCATATAGAGATATATTTTGTGGTGGCAGCTGGCATGTTTGAACCTGAATATGGTGACTATAGAATTGCATTTACAAAAGTTGGTTCTCTTCTTCTTGTTCTAGATGATCTATATGATAAATATAGCTCTTCTGATGAGATTATGTTATTTAATGAAGCATTTAATAGGTAAACTTTGAAAAATAGTTTTGTGATATTCACATAGAATTTATTTTATGGAGCACAATAATCGGCTAGTTTTAATTATAACATTTTCTTATTGTCTAACTATATGTGCTTAAAATTAAATGTTACTAATTTATATAATATTTAAGTAAAAGAATTTAGGAATTTAAATGAAAGAGTTTAAAATTTAATATTTAGATTGTCTAATCAAATTTCTACTTTTTGTACTTACAAAGAGAGGTTTAGTTGATCTTTGAATGAGGTATCATTATTATGTTTTCTTTTTCTTGTATGTGGGATTTAAATATAATAGATCACATGCCAAAGCATATAAAAATATGTTTCCATGGATTATACAATACAGTTAATGAGTTAGTTGACAGACATATAAAGTGCAAGGACATGATATGCTTGAATACTTCAAGAGAATGGTATGTATGCTATAAAAATAGAAAGTAACAATGCAAATTTAATCAAACATCAAATTCCTAAAGTGACAACATAAGTAATAAGCGGAGTGGTCTAAATATAAGTATGTGCCTGGATGGGATGAGTACATAAATGTGTCACTAATAAATGTGTAATTGCGACGGGGTTGTTGTATCGGCGATGACAATTGGGGCGTCGCTGATACAACAACCCCGTCGCAATTCTTTGGGTGGCCGTCACAATTGCGATGGATCCCCAAAGAATTATGGTGGAGTTGCTGTCACAATGACTCATAATTCTTTGGTATATGTCACAATTATGACGGCTCCCCGAAGATTTGTGATGGGGTTACTGTCACAATGAAGGGGTCGCATTGCAATAGAAAGGAGTCATAATTGCGACGACAAGGTGAAGACGTTGTATTTTACAACTAAAAAACTGTGACGTCTATGACTGTCACAATTGCAACACATATCTGTCACAATTGCGACACATAGCCATCACAAATTGGGGCCAAATTTATTAGTGACAATGCCAAAGTTAGGGTGACATAATTTAAAATGTTCATAACCAAGGGAAGAACTTACAAGGGTCTAGATAAAGACACAAAATTCCTAAGGAGAATGTAAATCCTCACAACCAAGTACATAATATAAGAACCCTAGTTATGAATAGAGGAGCAATAAGTGACACCAAGAATGTGTTCTTGTTTCTTAGCATAAATAGTTCCTATAAGAGTCTAACGAAATAACCAAAACCACCATAGAAATCCCTCATGAGGAGCAGGTTGTAAATGGTACAATTCATCCTTAATTATTCTAGGTGGACTACATGGAGAGGAAAATCATCATGATCATCAAAACACCCAACTAAATAGAAAATGATTACACCATCATAATAAAACTAGAACAAAATTGTAAAGAATTAACACATAACACATTGATTAACAAAAAAGGAAAGGCAACATAGGCACAGTTTCTATGATTTATTAAGAGAAAACATGCCAAGGCTACAAAATATGCCCCAGAATACATATGTTACAATATACACCTCTAGCCAACAAGCCATAGATTCCTTTTCTCAAAAGTCTTCAAAATATATAAATATAACAATATTTATTAGTCGACTAAAATGGAGTTTCAATTGTCCACCTAGGTCTAAAATGCCCAACTATTGACCTACCTTATTACAATGTTAGTTGTCAAGTTTTGTAGAGAAATCCTATGGCTTTTTTATCATAAAGTGATCACTTTTTCTATTACAATTGGAAAAAATGATGATTAATCAAGCATGGGTCACTCAATCATCAAAGATGTAGATAAGTGTTTCTTTGTCAAGTGTGGCTGATCAAAACACATTTTTGAGCTATATCTAAAAGTAGTAGTAGTGGTTTCTTTTTTATGGTGCTCATGATTATTTGGGCTGATTGACTGGTGCACCTCTATAAAACTATTTAATTTTACCATTAACTATGTAAGTTATTCTTTGACAACATATTCCCTAAATACCCACATTGGTGGGACCTCCATTGATGATAAAGGATTTAAAGATACATGTTGTACTCATGGAACTTGGAGTAGGGAGGCCTCACATGAAGTTTCTTGAAACTCTACCCTGGTGACATGTGTCATATGTGGTGAAAGGTTTAAAATGAAGGAAGGTGCTCTATAGCTCCACTAGCTTGGTTCAGATGAGGTGGAAGAAAGGGGGCTTAAAGAAAGACCCTTATAGAATAAGTATATAGTTTTGGTAACTCATAGGAGATCTCAGCCTACCAAGAAATAACAAAAAACTTCTGGTTGTGCAGACCAGTGCCTTGTCTAAGTAGGAGGAGGGTCTATGAAATCACTTCAAGTTTCTCAGGTTAGTTATTTGTGGTGAGTGTCAGATCCTCCATATTTCTTTGTGGTTATTCCTACAAGTAAACCAAAAGAGAATCAAGAACCATAGCACCAAAATAGAATTAGATCAAGACACAACGCAAACCAAAAAGAGAGACTCTCAGGTAAAGAAAAGGGAAAATATTGTAGGGAAAAAGAGAATGAAGTACCATAGAAGTTAACTAAAGACATGTATATCCTAAAAACAATAAAAAGATTCACATAATACATATAAAAGAGGGGGATAGCTGCTTTAGAAATAAAAAGGGAAAGAAAATGCATCCATTAATTTTTTCATAAATTTTTTTTACAGACAATACCAATCAACCCATGTGCCCCCATAGTTGAAGAATGTAACAATATTGTTAGAAGAAAAAATAACTATATCCATGGATTATTGTGATCATGCGACCACTTGCCACCTATCCATGTGGTCCCGGTTCTTCATGGTTTTCGGCTGCCTGGCGGTTAGCTTTCCTTCTGGTGACCTGGTGACTAGCAGTTATCTATTGATCTCCCGATTCTAGCAGTTAAGCGGCTAGCTCCAGCGACTCGGTGATTGTTAGTCATGTGATCTCTAAAGGGTTGGCAATTATCTACTAACATCTCACGACTTGGTGAATGGTTAGTCGCGTAGTCGCTTAATTCTTGGCAGTTTGTTGGTGGATCCGTTGTCAGGGTGGAGCGAGTTGGCATCTTTTGATTGGTTGGCAGATTGACAAGTTGGATAGCATCGGTGGGTCCGCAGTCTTCTGAGGAGGTTAAAGTGTGGACAGATCTAGTGGTTGCCATTATACCGCTAAGTGAAGGTGCTCACTTTTTAACATCACGGTATAGCGATAGCCGTCGATTCTGGTTTATGAGGAGACTGCTCGGTGGACCCGTTTGCAAGAGGCAGACATGTGGCAGCTTGTGATTGGCTATCGCATGGTTGCATAGCCCAATTTTTGGCTATGTGATCATGCAACGACTTGCCACATGTCCTTGAGGCCCGTTGGAAGAAAAGGGGTGTGGTCCCGGTGTGACATGTCTGTGCAGGTGGTGATGAGGCTTGCCAGGTAGTTCTTATGTTCCATGGTGATTTGAGTTGGTGGGTTTTCATTCATCCACGTGGTGATGAATTAGTTTATGTTAGGGGGCTCATGTTGAAGGCTTTAATCTAACAGTCGGTGTATGATCGCAAGGAATAGTCCATGCCTTTGCGATCATGCACCATCCGTCAGATTTTATTCCATTTTGCCAGGTGGTGCTTAGTTGCTGTGTTCCTATTGGTTGACGTGGATGTGCTCAGGTGTGGGGCCATTGTCAGAGGGGTTTGTGATGAGGATAGATCTAACGGTCGGCATAAGTTCTCATGTGATTTATCAGATCCATGAGATCTTACGCCAACCGTTCATTTTCAAAGGCTTATGAAAGGTGGGTCTTGTGCCAGTGACTGGGCATGGATTAGCGAATGACGAGGTGACATGTGGCATCTGCGGTGCTGAGATGGCAGTGTTCTATTAGCCAGTGAGTTTTCCTGTGGTGGTCTAGGGGCCTTGTCACATGATTGCAAGGGGCCATTTCCACGGCATGCGATCATGCGACTAACCGCTGGATGTTATCGTTGCGGAGTTGTAGAGTTGTGAAAGTAGTGCGGCCAAAGACTTTTCTGGAACGTTTGTGATGGCATCACACGGTTAAGGAGACCGTGGTCACATGATCACAAAGGTTAGTTTGGTGCCTTGCGATCATGCGACCAAGCATAATTTGAGGCCTGATTTCCTGTGGTGGTCAAGTTGATGGCAGCGCGATTGCGTGACTGGGGCAAACGATTAAGAACATAAAACCCATAAAGTGTAACATGACCATTGGGATTTAAATTCAAATTTGTAGAGGGGTTTTTAGTGGCCAAAGGTACCTAGTTTTAATGATTTTTGGGTGGATTTCTTGCTGGTTTGATGGCGGTAGGTGTTGCGGTGTGGTCAAGGGTGCTTAGCGATTTTTTGCAGGGATCTGTACCATGTAAAGAATGATTACAATCTTGGCTCGAGGCTTTTGTAGGTTGCTTGGTTTCCTACCCCTGTAAT
The DNA here is from genome assembly GCA_027943335.1 of Chamaecyparis obtusa. Lineage (NCBI taxonomy): Eukaryota > Viridiplantae > Streptophyta > Pinopsida > Cupressales > Cupressaceae > Chamaecyparis > Chamaecyparis obtusa. The sequence goes on along the minus strand of BSBK01009596.1, from coordinate 22,724 downwards.
AAATTTTGACCATTTCCAATTGGCTTGGTTGGTAAAGGCTATGCCCTAGCTATCTGTAGCTTGTTGCAACCCGTTTTGGGTTCCCATGGCAGCTAGTGGTATAAAGTGTCAATTTTTTGACTATATATGGGTTCTGAATTTGATCAGTTCCAATGAAAGTTTCTGCTCTGTAGATTTCCTCTTCTCTCTACATATAGGGTGTTATGTTCTATTTCCATTGTTGGTTCAGAGAATACAATGCATGCTGCAACAGATTTGTCTTATGTATGAGAACTCAGTTTGTTCTTACTATGACTAAGCTATCTCCATTTGAGCTTTGAATTCATTAATCATGCATCAAGGGTGTTTGAATTGTCTGCTTGTATTGCCTATGTGTTTGCAAGTGGAGTTATCTTCGCAGAGGTAACTGGTTCAGGGCTAGTGTTTATGCATGTATGAGCTGAGGTGTCAAAGATGTTTCATGCTTGTCTTCCAGTGGATGCTAGTCAATGTTTTGTCTAATTTATAGGTCTATTCTAAGGGGAGGGTTAAAATCCTTTGAATGGATAATAGCATGCTTGAATGCACAGGTGGGTGTTAAGTTGAGGTTTGGTCATGGTGTGTAATTGATGTCAGGCATCAACATATTGAGCATATTGTGTTCTTGTTTCATAACTATCTCTTGTAGTAGGGTATTTGACTCTGTGGCCCATTGGATAAGGCACTGGTCTATGAGAGACTTAGGGCATCTCAGGGGACCTTTCAATCATCTTTAAAATCATTTCCATTCAGTCCTACCCTTTCCCTTTCTAGTTGTTAGTGTAGGTCTCTGGTTTTCATACTCACTCCATGCAAGTTAGGCTATTGCATGAGATATTGGCTTCATTGAGGTACAGGATACCTAGAAGAGTTTGAAAATCATTCCACAGTTAGTTACCTACAGGCCTGTAGTGTGACACAAATTGTATGAGTGTGCAGATGAGGTACACCTACCTAAGTGATGTGGAGCTCAAAGTGTAGAAGGATCTCTCTTTGATCCTTGTCAGTTGGCCCTTTTTTTAATCAGATTTGGAGTGTTGAGTGAATGTGACACTAGCCCTGTCAATCCTGATGCCAAGCTGACCTTTGGGGAAAAAGAAAGCCAACAAAATGGTGACTCTAGTGGGGAAATGAAATAAGTTACTAATAAGAGTATCCTAGAGTCTTGTTGTATTCAGTTTGGGGAAGAGTCTTATATGTTTTCCAATCTGAGAATTGTTTTTCAGATTTACAAGTGTGCTACCTAGATTTTATGATTGATTTATGTGTGGCTTTGCTGTGGGAGTGCTCAGAGTCTATTGGTGTTTCAAGACAGGTCAGTAAAATTTGTGTCCTTTGAAGAGAGGTGGCGACTCTATGCTAGAAAGAACCTGAGTTGTGAAGTTTTGTTGGGACTTCATTTAGCTGAGAAGAAGGTAGCAGCATTCAATAGGGCAATCCAGGTATTCTCCATTCAGTATATTGCATTTGCATGGTCCTTATCAAATGGTTTTGTCATTAAGAAAGGACATATAAGAATGAAGTATGTAGGAAAGATTCAGTGACAAAAGAAGGTTCAATTCAAGTATAGATTTCCTATCATTGGTCTTGAAGATTTTTAAGTAGGCGTGCAATAGTTGTAGCCAGTGATGGATGTTCACAGGGTTTCTTTTGTCAGAGGATATGTGCCATTTTGTTATGATGGCATACCTGGTTTCCCTAATAAGATCCCTGATAAAATCAGGGGATACTTGCCTAAGTTTAATAGGAATCACTATCCATCAGCAAGAAAACATGTTCAGTGCTTTACTGATGTGATGAATGATTTTGAGGTTTTCCATGAAGACCTTTGGATGAAATTGTTTGTTCAAACTCTAGAAGGTGATGCTAGAGATTGGTTTTCTTTCCTGTCGGCATGTTCTATTTCATCCTGGAGTGAGATGCATTCGACCTTCATGGAGCATTTTGGAGAAAGGGTAAGCATATCTAATTCTTATGATAAGCTTTTAAAGATTCATGTTGAGAAAGATGAACTTGTCCCTCAATTCAATATCAGATTTGCAAAAGTTTTGAATGAAATCCCTGAAGGTTATAGACCCAATGACCAAGTGTGTGTAAATATCTATTATGATGCATTTGATAAGAAAATGAATTACTTGTTGAGGGATAAAGAACCTAGGACATTATATCAGGCATTTGTAACTGCAATGGATATTGAAAACAATTTGAATTATGGATTGACTAGAGGTCATTTCTCCATGAGTGCCTGTCGGTATAACGAATATGAAAGAAAATAAGAATGTAGTGCTAATGCTACAGTCCCAAATCAGTATATCAACAATTTTGCTGTGGTTTGTAATCAGGTTGAGATGTCAAATCAGAATATGTGTATAAATGTTGTTGAGTCTTTTTCTACTAATGAGACATGTATTCAGGATGCTACAATAGTGAGATATATTCTAGACCTTGAAAGGATTGAGCAATGTGCTAGTGCTTTGAGTTGTGAATTAGTTACCGCAGTCAATCCTTGTAATATTGATTATAAATATAATGCTACTAATGTTCCTAGACATAAAATTGTTGCTCCTATATCTCAGTCCTATGAAAATGAAGAGGCTGAAAGTTATGTCTCTAATGATGAGTTTGAAGTTGCTGCACAAGGTAAGGAATATGATTCATTTGCATATCAGTCACAGTCAGAAGAACATAGTGCTAAAAGTGGTTAGTCAAGTGAGGGTGATGAAGGCAGTGATGGAGAGGTCTCTACATATGAGTTAGATGCAACATGGGAAGAAGAAAATAATGATAGTGATGCTGATTACACAGTCTCAGAGGTTGAAGACTTGTGGGGAAATCCATGGGATGGTTCTTCTAATGAGTACAACACTGATTGTTCATATGTTGAAAACAGTGATGGTGAGTCATGCTCTGGCTTTGATTCTGAATTCTCTTCTTCTTTTGAAGATGTGTATGATGATGGAAATAAAGACATATATAGTGGGATTGCCAATGAGTTATTTGATGAGGACACTAGTGAGAACCAGTTGGAGCTGTGTCTGAATTTTTATGAGAAACAATTCCATGTTGTTTCTAACCCATTATTTGAGGAGTGTGCTCAGAGGATGGAGTTTGTTGAGGATTACTCACCTTCTACACTTAAAGCTTCACATATAGTTGATCTGGAGTCTCCCTCACCAATAAGGCCGGTTGAAAGAAAGGTAATGCAGGATGAATGTTGCTTTGTTGATGAAGGTGCATTATATTGGGACAATGTTTTTCTTCTGCCGCCAAGCAGTGAAAATAATGGTGATAATCTAGTTCATGATGTTGATCATGTGAATCATCCCTATGAGGATAAATGTGTGATTTATCAAGAGAAATTAGTCTTGATAAACCCGAGTAACTTGATATATGAGCATGTTTCAGTTGCCCTGGCTGAGGTAAGTGAAAGTGAGTATAGTTGCTTTTCTTTTGATATGCAAGAGTGCATTGAAGATGAGCTGGATGATTGTAGCCAGGAAGAAGAGGTATCAGTTTCTTGTCCCCTTTCATATGTTTCAATCCATGATGATTTTGATGATGCCTATTTTTCAAGCAGTGAGTTTGTGGGGGGACATATGAAGGAAGACATTGGTGATGATAAACCCAAGGTTGTTTTGCAGTCGGTGCCTGACAATGTTTTCTGTCATTGTGCATGTGGAAAAGGTTTTAGACCTTTGTTTGATTTTGTGAGCAGAAACCAAGTTTTTGATAGAGGAAAAGGATAGCTTTCCTTTGGCATCCAGAGGTTGCTTGTGTATTTTCTGTATATCTTGTGCAAATGGTGCCGAGTTTTGTGAGGAGCCAGTCTGTGAATTTTTGGGTTTTAAGGTGGGGTGAGGTCCTAATTGTTTTGTCTGGGTGTGGTCTGCTTCTCCCAGTGATTCTAGATTCTTGCCATGCCTACAAGAGCCATGCATCCCCAACCAGAGCCACTGTTAGGCCAATTTTCTATCATAGCAAAAATCTTATAAAATTGGCCTATTCCCTGCAATGTGTTTATCAAATGTCATGCCCTATGCTCTTTATGTGTCACCTTGCATCAGTCCAAACTGCATCTCCTAAATCACCAAACCTAGAAAGATATTCAAATTTCAAGGTCTACGGGAAGCATTGTCAAAATTTGCCACAGTGTCAAAAACCCACAGTGTTTTTGAAAGTCCATGATGTTTTCGGTCTGTGTGTTTTCAGCCTTTGTTGTTTTCAACCCTGTGTTTCCTACTTTTGTGTGCTTATCCTTTGGCATTGAAAACTCTGTGTGTTTTCGATCTTTCATTGTGTCGAAAACCTTGTGTGTTTTTGACCTCCCAGTTCCCTGTTTGTCAGCTTTCCTTAAGTGTGCAAGTGCGATGATAGGTGGGCCCGGGCCTTCAAAAGCTCTTCCTGATTAGCTATCACATGGCTGCATGTTAGAATTTTTTGACATGCGATCATGTGACCACTTGCCACTTGTCCACGTGGTCTCAGTTCTTCATAGTTTTCGACTGCCTGGCGGTTAGCTTTCCTTCTGGCGACTTGGCGACTAGCAGTTATTTATTGATCTCCCGATTCTAGCGGTTAAGTGGCTAGCATCCAGCGACTCAGTGACTGTTAGTCATGTGATCTCTAAAGGGTTGGTGATTATCTACTAACATCTCATGACTTGGCGAACGGTTAGTCGCGTAGTCACTTAATTCTTGGCAGTTTGTTGGTGGGTCCATTGTCAAGGTGGAGCGAGTTGGTATCTTTTGATTGGTTGGCAGATTGATAAGTTGGATAGCGTCGGTGGGTTCGTAGTCTTCTGAGGAGGTTAAAGCATGGATAGATTTGGTGGTTTCCATTATACCACTAAGCGGAGGTGCTCACTTTTTAACATCACGGTATAGAGACAATTGTCGATTTTGGTTTATGAGGAGATTTCTTGGTGGACCTATTTGCAAGAGGTGGACATGTGGTAGCTTGTGATTGGCTATCACATGGTCGCATAGCCCAATTTTTGGCTATGCAATCATGCAACCACTTGCCACATGTCCTTGAGGCTCGTTGGCAGAAAAGGGGTGTGGTCCCGATGTGACATGTCTGCGCAGGTGGTGATGAGGCTTGCCAGGTAGTTCTTATGTGCCACGGTGATCTGAGTTGGTAGGTTTTCATTCATCCGCATGGTGATGACTTGGTTTATGTTAGGGGGGCCCGCATTGAAGGCTTTAATCTAATGGTCGGTGTATGATTGCAAGGAATATTCCAAGCCTTTGCGATCATGCACCATCCGTCAAATTTTATTCCATTTTGCCAGGTGGTGCTTAGTTGTTGTGTTCCTATTGGTTGACGTGGATGTGCTCAGGTGTGGGGCCATTGTCAGAGGGGTCTGTGATGAGGATAGATCTAATGGTTGACGTAAGTTCTCATGCGATTTGTCAGAGCCATGAGATCTTATGCCAGACGTTCATTTTCAAAGGCTTATGAAAGGTGGGTCTTGTGCCAGTGACTAGGCATGGATAAGTGAATGACAAGGTGACATGTGGCATCCACGATGCTGAGATGGAAGTGTTCTATCAGCCAGTGAGTTTTCCTGTGGCGGTCTAGGGGCCTTGTCACATGATCGCAAGGGGCCATTTCCATGGCATGCGATCATGCGACTAACTGCCAGATGTTATCATTGCGGAGTTGCAGAGTTGTGAAAGTAGTGCGGCCGAAGACTTTTCTGGAAGGTTTGTGATGGCATCATGTGGTTAAGGAGAACGTAGTCACATGATTGCAAAGGTTAGTTTGGTGCCTTGTGATCATGCGACCAGGCATAATTTGAGGCCTAATTTCCTGTGGTGGTCAAGTTGATGGCAGCGCGATTGTGCGACTGGGGCAAACGGTTAAGAACATAAAACCCGCGAAGTGTAACGTGACCGTTGGGATTTAAATTCAAATTTGCAAAGGGGTTTGCAGCGGCCAAAGGTACCTAGTTTTAATAATTTTTGGGCAAATTTCTTGCTGGTTTGATGGCGGTAGGTGTTGCGGTGTGGTGCAAGGTGCTAAGTGATTGTTTGTAGGGATCTATATCATGTAAGGAATGATTACAATCTTGGCTTGAGGCTTTTTTAGGTTGCTTGGTTTCCTACCCTTGCAATAAATTTTGACCATTTCCAATTGGATTGGTTGGTAAAGGCTATGCCCTAGCTGTCTGTAGCTTGTTGCAACCTGTTTTGGGTTCCCATGGCAGCTAGTGGTATAAAGTGTCAATTTTTTGACTGTATATGGGTTCTGAATTTGGTCAGTTCCAGTGAAAGTTTCTGCTATGCAGATTTCCCCTTCTCTCTGCATATAGGGTGTTATGTTCTGTTTCCATTGTTGGTTCAGAGAATACAATGCATGCTACAACAAATTTGTCTTATGTATGAGAACTCAGTTTGTTCTTACTGTGACTAAGCTGTCTCCATTTGAGCTTTGAATTCATTAATCATGCATCAAGGGTGTTTGATTTGTCTGCTTGTATTGCCTATGTGTTTGCAAGTGGAGTTATCTTCGCAGAGGTAACTGGTTCAGGGCTAGTGTTTATGCATGTATGAGCTGAGGTGTCAAAGATGTTTCATGCTTGTCTTCCAGTGGATGCTGGTCAATGTATTGTCTGATTTATAGGTCTATTCTAAGGGGAGGGTTAAAATCCTTTGAATGGATAATAGCATGCTTGAATGCACAAGTGGGTGTTAAGTTGAGGTTTGGTCATGGTGTGTGATTGATGTCAGGCATCAACATATTGAGCATATTGTGTTCTTGTTTCATAACTGTCTCTTGCTGTAGGGTATTTGACTCTATGGCCCATTGGATAAGGCACTGGTCTATGAGAGACTTAGGGCATCTCAGGGGACCTTTCAATCATCTTTAAAATCATTTCCATTCAGTCCTACCCTTTCCCTTTCTAGTTGTTAGTGTAGGTCTCTAGTTTTCATACTCACTCCATGCAAGTTAGGCTATTGCATGAGATATTGGCTTCATTGAGGTATAGGATACCTAGAAGAGTTTGAAAATCATTCCATAATCAGTTACCTACAGGCCTGTAGTGTGACACAAATTGTATGAGTGTGCAGATGAGGTACACCTGCCTAAGTGATGTGGAGCTCAAAGTGTAGAAGGATCTCTCTTTGATCCTTGTCAGTTGGCCCTTTTTCCTTTCAGATTTGGAGTGTTGAGTGAATGTGACACTAGCCCTATCAATCCTGATGCCAAGCTGACCTTTGGGGAAAAAGAAAGCCAACACCCTTCTTTTGGAATGTAAGCCGAAAATGAAGTTATTTTCTTAGGTTGGTTGCCAAGATGGTAGAAAAAGGTCCCCTAATTTTTTACTTAGTTGCAAGGAAAAAAATCTTGTTAGCATTAATATAGGTAATTAATATTAAATTACACAAAAATCTAGTTGAGCATCATTATTTCATGAAAAGATAGATATTAAACAACATTTATACAGAAATAGTTCCATTACGCTAAGGGTACCAAAAGTAATATTTCATTTTAAAACTACCATAAATGCATTACATCCATCTCATCTCCTAAGATGTATGAATCTCCATCTAACTACACTATTAGTAGCCAAAATAAAGTTCAAAGATCAAGGATAGGGAAAAATGGAAACTTTGGAAAATAAATGTAGTACTTTGAGCAACATGATGTGACAACCTCAATGAGTAGGATTAAATAATCAAGCATGTGAGGAGGTTTCACTCTCTATATAAGGAGCCACACTATTAGCAGGTGACATGGGGTCATAGACAAAATAGCAAGTCATTGGCATAGGATAGAAATAAGAATTTGAAAGCATGGATACACCTATGAGACTCACCACCCATAGGTCAAAAAATCCATTCTTGTGTCATGTTAGTTAAAATAGGTTGGCCAAGTTTACAAGAACTCATGATGATCTGGTCCTCATATATGTCAAAGGGGTCCTAGGAAAGGACTTTATAGAGAGTAAATACTACTACATAGTGAACCCAAACATTTCATCTAGGTTCATGAGATCCTTGCCAGACTTGGGAGAACTAAGGGATGAAATCGAGCTCCTTACAATTGGGTTGTTGGGAAGGACCTATTGCAATGGAATTTTAGATGTGTTGGCCACAACTTGATATGGACTTGGGTTGCCAATGGTGACCTAATTGAGGAATTATATCAAGAATGGAGCAGTGGTACCATGGGTGCCATTTATTTCTAACTTTTTCTCCAATTCAATTGACATGCATCACTTGTATGCATGCCATGGGACCAATTTTATAAAGAAGTACATGGACCTAGAAGAGGAGATAAACAATGAATGCTTGCAAGAGTACTTCATAAGATCCCTCTTTGAGTAGGTGTGGGATAGTGATGCAGGAGCATCCTGGGTGTAAGGGCAATCTTGCATCACCCAAAAATATTTCTGGTTTCTTTTCAATAAGGGTTATCTTGTACAGAGTTTCTATTTATGGAAACTTGCTATTTTTATTAAGTTGGTCATATGAGCTCAGAATGTTCTGATTTCATAGGTTGAGATTCATCTTAGTCATATCATTCTAGTAGTTGAGTTTCATTTCCATATCATATGTATTAGTGAAGTTATTGAGGTTTTTGGGTACAAAATTTTTGAGCTCAATTTTAAAGGCCTTAGAGGCTCTGGATCACGATTGAACCTCGAATGATTGGAGCTTGTGCGAGTCAAGCACTATAGATCAATTCCTCCCATTTCCTAAAAGTAGTTGTAATAGTCAAATGGAGCTATAGTTAAAAAGTTATGGCCTCCGGAAGTTGGTCTACCTAAAAATAAAATTTGTAGTTATTTTGAGCCAACCCTAATGTAAAAAAAAGGAAGGCCTGTAGTGTTTTCTAGGGAAGTTTTGGGAAATTATTCGAGGCTTTGTCTTACATAATATTATAAGGAAAATGCCCATGTAGTTTTGCATATTGTAATTTTGAAATTTGTAATTCCACACTTATGGAGATAATAAGAAGCCCATTTTTTAGTTCTTGCAAATTGTTGTTGTGTCTCTATTTCTATTATGTGTTTGTGGTATTAAGGGGAGTACCCTTCATCAAGTGGTATCAAAGAAGGAGTTCCTGAGTGTGTAGATAGATCACCGACTATGAGACAATTTTCACCAGGATCATGGTTTAGGGTTTCAATGATAAGTGTGAAAATGCCTCCATGAATGGAACATGACATAAGAGATGGTGGTGTGTCACCCGGGGTTAGAGCCCTCCAGAGACAAGTGTGAGAATTGCAAGAATAGATTCTTAGAAGCATTAATCTTTTTGTAAGAGAGGAAAGTGAGGATGAAGTCGAACATGAAGGAAATTTTGATGAGGAAAGAGAAGGTGAAATTTTGAACCAAGAGGAAGAAAGGCTTTTTTGGGCCATTTCCAAGATTGGAAAAAGACCTAAGATTCAAGTTCCTACATTTTTAGGAACTCTTAACCTAGAGGAGTTGATTGACTGGATCAATGAATTAGAAGAATATTTTGAGTATGAAGATATTGAGGATCCTAATAGGGTCAAGTTTGCGAAGGCCAGACTGAAGGGTCATGTGAAGATCTGGTGGCAGGAGATTCAATTGGAGAGAAATAGAAGAGGAAAGGAGAAAATTACAAGATGGGATCAGATGGTAGATAAATTGAAGCAAAAATTTATTCATGTTTATTATGAGCTAGATCTACTAAAGAAAATGCAAGGTTTGAAGCAAGCAGGGAGATCTATTTAGGAGCATACATAAGAGTTCTATTAAGTCATCATCTGAACAGGCCATGAAGAAGTTGACAAGGAGAAAGTTACCCATTTCCTTAATGGGTTGAGGCCAAACATTTAGGAGGAGTTGAATTTGGTCTAAAGATAGAGGAAAAGTTGAACAAGAAGTTTGAGAGTAGGAAAAGCAGAAGAGGTTATGGTGGAAGATCCAACAGATGGTCTTATGGAGGCCAAAATGAAGATCAGAAAAAGAAGTATGAGGTGAGTGACAATCAAAATCAGAGAGGAAATGATTTCAATCATTTTCATGATCAAAATAATAGAGATCAGAGAGGAAGGGGAAGAGGACAAGGATCTGGAAGAGGAGGCTTCCATGGAACATATTTTCACTATGGAGAAAAAGGTCATAGGGCATATGAATGTCCACAACACCAAGGAAGGATAAAAAAGAGAACTGAAGGCCAGGTTAGAGTTGCACATGTGGATGAAAATGCCAAATCATCACATTCTGAAGATGTTGAAAGAGAAGAAATCCTAATTAACAAAAGAGTCCTACTAACTGGTGACAATGAACCTGGGTAAAGGAGGAGCTTGTTTCACACTAGGTGCAAGTGTGAGGATAAATGTTGTGATGTGATTATTGATAGTGGAAGCACTAACAATTTGGTTTCTGAAAGATGGTCACAAATTTAAAGCTCAAGAGGAAGAAACACCTACATCCATACCAGATCACCTAAGTGCAAGATGACCACAAGGTCGAGGTAAATGAAGAGTTCCTAGTGAAGTTAAAGATTGGGGGATACCATGATGAGGTACTATGTGATATCATACCCATGGATGCATGACATATGTTGTTGGGTAGGCCGTGGCAATTTGACAGACATGTTGTACATGATGGTCATATGAATATCTATTCCCTAACATTGAAGGACATAGAAGAAAAAGGTATGTAACAATGCAAGAATAAGTTTTGTTAATGGAAGGAAATTTCTAGAGGGTATGAGGCATGAGCATGTGTGTTTTGCGTTAATTCCAAAAGTTGGTAAAGAGAAAGTAGAAGATGTACCTACAAAAGTTGAAATTTTTTTTGAATGAGTTTTAAGACATTGTATCTAATAATGTTCCTGATGGATTACCACCTGTAAGGAAGATCAGTCATCAGATGGACTTGATTTCAGGAGCCAGTTTTCCAAATAAGGCAACACATCGAATGACATTAGTGAAAAGTGAAGAGTTGAACAGACAGGTACAAGAGTTGATGTAGAGGGGGTTGATTTGGGAGAGTCTGAGTCCATGTGTTGTACCAGTAGTATTAGCACCAAGGAAGAATGAAAAATAGAGGATGTGTACAAATTCTAGGGCTATCAACAAGATCACAATCAAGTACAGGTTTCCATTGTCATGGATGGATGATATTATGGATTGTTTGAGTGGAACTATGTATTTCTCAAAGATAGATCTTACGGTGGACATCATTAGATTCAAATTAGAGAAGGAGATGAATGGAAGACTACCTTTAAGACAAAGGAAGGACTATATGGGTGGTTAGTCATTCCTTTTGGGCTAACCAATGCACTGAGCACTTTCATGCGGCTCATGAATGAGGTCCTGAAAGAATCTCTGGGTAAGTTTGTCATTGTTTACCTAGATGATATTTTGATCTTTAGTAAGACATTGGAGGACCATATAATGCATATTCCTAGGGTGTTTGAGAAATTAATGGAAGATAAATTATTGATTAATTAGAAGAAGTGCAATTTTGTGAAGAAAGAGTTAGTTTATCTGGAATTTTTAGTTTTAGTAGAAGGTCTAAAAATGGACCCAAAGAAAGTAAAGGGTATCCTCAAATGGAAAAATCCAAGGAGAGCTACTAAGGTAGGATATTTTCATGGTTTGGATAGCTTTAACAAAAATTTTATCAGGAGTTTTAGCAGTATTTGTGGACCCTTGACTAAAACAATGAGAGGGGATACGAAAGAGTTTAAGTGGACTAGTGGGGAGGATAATAGATTTAAACTGTTGAAACAAAAAGTTATAGAACAACCTATTTTAGCACTTCAATATTTTAATAAGGTGTTTCAAGTATATTGTGATGGTAGTGGTACTGCAATAGGAGTTGTTTTGAGCCAAGAAGGTAAACCTGTTTCTTATTTCAATGAGAAGTTAAACGATGCCAAGAGAAAATATTTTGTTTATGATCATGAATTTTATGCTATAGTTCAAGCATTGAAAAAGTGGAGACACTATTTTCTTCCTAAGGAATTTGTTTTGTATATTGATCATCAAGCTTTGCAATATTTGAATAGTCAAGGAAAGTTGAACCAGATGTATTTGAAATGAGTTAAGTTTTTGTAGAGTTACACATTTATTTTGAAACACTGGAGTGGAAAGTCTAATGGGGTTGTAGATGTGCTTAGCAAAAGAAAAATTTTGTTGACAGAGATGTAGATTGAGGTGGTTGGGTTCAAGGAACTCAAGAGTTTATATCCAGAGGGTCTTGATTTTGGTGAAGCTTGTAAACCTTTTACAGAATCTGTTACTCTAGACAGAATGAAGTGGTTGGATTTCATCATCTAGAATGGTATGCTATTCAAAGGGAGTCTATTGTGCATTCCACAAATTTCTATAAAGGAGAATCTCATCAAGGAGAAACATAGTGGAGGATTGGCTTGACATTTTTTTTGAGATAAAACCATTGCTTTGGTTGATGAGAATTATTACTGGCAATAGTTGCAACAAGATGTCAAAAAGTTTGTATAGAGTTGCATAGTATGTCAAATGGAAAAATGAGTAAAGAAAAATATAGGGTTGTATCAACCATTACTTGTACCAAAGAAGCCATGGGAGGATATCAGTATGGACTTTGTTCTTAGTTTTCCAAGGACTCAATGGGGACATGATTCAATTTTTTTGGTGGTTGATAGATTTTACAAGATGACACATTTCATTCCCTGCAAGAAGACTAATGATGTAGTTCATTTGGCAGAATTGTTTTTTAAAGAAGTGGTGAGGCTACATAGTTTTTCAAAGAGCATAGTTTCAAATCAGGACACTAAGTTTGTTGGATATTTCTGGTGCACATTGTGGAAGATGTTAAGGATAGATTTGAAGTTTAGTTCATCACATTATCCACAGACTAATGAACATACAAAGATGGTGAATAAGAGTTTGGGCAATTTGGTGAGATGTTTGGTTGGAGATAAGCCAACCAGATGCAATTTTATTTTACCATAGGCAGAATTTGCATACAATAATTATGTCAATAGGAGCACTAGTAAATCACCATTCCATATTGCATATGGTAGTAGTCCCAAAAATGCTTCAGAGTTAAGGAAGATAGACAAAGGAGAAATAAGTAGTGCTGAATCTAAGGATTTTGTAGAACATTTGAAGAACATCCATGAGGAGGTGAGAAAGCACATTACCAAGATGAATACATAGTATAAGGATAAGGTAGATGAGAAAAGGAGGCATAAGGAATTTCAGGTTGGGGATGAAGTCATGGTTCATTTGTGGAAGGAGTGATTTCTAGTAGGTACATATAACAAGTTGAAAATGAAAAATTTTGGGACATGTAAGATACTAAAGATGCGTGATTTAGGAAATGCCTATGAAGTAGAATTGCCTACTGAGATGAATATTTCACCACTATTTAACATTTTAGATTTGACAAAGTGTCATGAAGGGGGTGTTGAAGATGGGGTCACAAAAGCACAATGGAGTATTCCAACAACTACTTCAGCTATCAAGGAGACTGAGGATATAATGGATAGTCATGTTGCAAAATCACAAAGAATAGGACATATGAAGAATATCTGGTCAAATGGAAAGGATGACTTGTAGAAGATTCATCATGGTTGACAAGGGAGGAGGTTAACCATCTTGGTTTTCCTCTACACACCTAAGATGTGATAGGGTCACTTCTCAAATTACCCCAGGTGTCTGATGCATGAGCATCCTGGGTGTAAGGGCAATCTTGCATCACCCAAAAGTATTTATGGTTTCTTTTCAATAAGGGTTATCTTGTGCAAAGCTTCTATTTATAGAAACTTACTATTTTTATTAAGTTGGTCATATGAGTTCAGAATGTTTTGATTTCATAGGTGGAGGTTCATCTTAGTCATATAAGTCTGCTAGTTGAGTTTCATTGTCATATCATCTGTATTGGTGAATTTATTGAGGTTTTTGAGTACAAAATATTTTAGCTCAATTTTGAAGGCCTTAGAGGCTCTGGATCATGATCAAACCCCGACTAATTGGATCTTGCAATAGTTAGGCATTGTAAACCAGGTTCTGCCATTTCTAAAAAGTGGTTATAATAGCCAAACGAAGCTATGGTTAAAACATTATGGCCTCCAGAAGTTGGGCTACCTAAAAATAAAATTTGTAATTATTTTGAGTTGACCCTAATGTAAAAAAAAATGAGAAATAAAATAATTCTAAGGGATGTCAGCCTTAAGGGCTAAATTTTTGGAACCTTCTCAGGGGGTGGAAAATTGTTTATATAAGGAAGGTCCGTAGTGTTTTCTAGAACAATTATAGGTAATTATTTGAGGCTTTTTCTTACAGAATATTGTAAGGAAAATGGTCATGTGGCTTTGCATATTGTAATTCTAAAATTTGTAATTCCACACTTGTGGAGATAATAAGAAGCCCAATTTTTTGTTCTTGCAAATTGATGTTGTGTCTCTATTTCTGTTATGTGTTTGTGGTATTAAGGAGTGTACCCCTCATCAGATAGTGACAAAAAATCCGTTGATGAGGAGTTGTCTAACTCAAATGATGGCTTGGAGGTCAACGGGGATGACTGAACTTGGGATGGCTCTAACGCTAGCAACACATGACCTTTGCTAAAGTGGACAAGAAAAACATTCCATTTTGTAAAATTCTTTTTATGATATGATACAAAATGTAAATGATGAAAAGAAAAATATAAATTTTGTATTTTTTCTCTGTAAATAGATGTTGAAAGATAAATGAAAGTAAACATTTTTTTCTCCTTTATTTATCATCTATTTAGTTTCATCATTTTCATTAATATTACCATATGTTTCTTTAAAAGTTAAATATTCTCTAAAATTACAATGTAAAGCAAACTCGGATCATAAAAATGAACCCACTACTACATATAGATAGTAGTTGGCTAGAGAAAACCTAACTTAAAAGAATGCGCATCTGAAGGAAAAATACCTAAAGCATTGACATACTTTCCTTTAACAAAAAAGGGTTAGAAAAATATAAAAAATAATCATTTAACTTTTTCATTGATATGTGATGGAAATTGATCATCAAAAAATTACAATGCTAACCCTATTAAAACCCGGAAGATGTGCAAAAGTACTTAGGAAAAATGGTTGTATATGGGACTGAAAATTTGTCACCTTTCCCATTAGCAATTATTAAAAAAATAGAAAACCTAACTATTGACACTAACTATAGAAACCAAGATAATTACAATAACCTTATTAGAATATCATCTGTATATGTGTTGGCATTGATGTTTTTCATTGATGTCATATATTCTTACTATTTGTGACAGTGTTCTTGGTATGTTAAGTGAGATGATTTGTTTAGTATGGATACAGTGTTCAAGATCAAAATCTACAATCGTACAGATGGTTTTAGGGATATTTTTAGTTAACTTATGTCAATTTACAAAGGTTGATGTGGTGATTTGAGTTATTTATGGGTGATTGACCAGAGACTACTATTTTTGATGTTCAAGAAGAGACAATGTTTTAGTTTTTTGTTTGATGTGTTTTGGTTATACAATATTTTTGGTTGCTAACCTGGTGGTGAGTTTAGGACATGGTTGTGTGTCCTCATCTCAAGTGGTTCATGATTTGGATGTTGAGAAGCTATTTTTCTTGAGTAATAGAGGTTACTGATTGGTGTAGCTGATGAGTTTAGTGAAAAGATAATGGTGAATTTTGAGATAGAGTTGTTTTTCTTATTACTATGACATTTCAGGATGCTTGATGATGTTTATAAATCATGTCCCATTCATGTTGCTGGATTTCATTGAGTTATTGGATCAGATTTGGTGATATTATTTTGGCATATTGGTGTTCATATTGTTCTTGGCTAATGTGATAGTGTAGTATTTTGTGATGGATCTAGGCATGATTTATGGAACTGGAGCGTGTTTGAGGATGGAGATTTGGATCCTTTCTATGTCTTAGCCAACATGTTTTGGAACACATTGATGACTATATTGTATTTTATTTAATATTTTTAATTGAGGTGTTAAGTTTGATGTGACCTTGTTTGTTTCTTCAAGGTTGATGAATTGTATACATGTAATGGTGTAATATCCTTTTGTGGATTGGATGACTCGAGTGTGTATGAGAGATTTTGAGAAGTATGAGTGGAATCTACAATTGATGAAGATTATTTAATGTATTATGTACTTCATTGGAACTATATAGGGATGTTGAGGATGCTATCATTTACTTCATGATTTTTAGATTGTATTCCATAGTGGATTGTTATCCATCTACTTGTTGTAAGGTAGTGAGTCTTCCTATAGGTTGTAGCCCTTGTTGTATTTGAGTAGTGATCTCTAGGAAATGTGTCTAAATGCATGTGCATTCCAATTGTAATACTCCTAATAGGGTATAGTTTTTTTAATAGAGTACATCATCTTGTGGGTTATATCCCCACAGTTTTTTTTTCCTTAACTAGGTTTCCACATCAAAAATCTTGGTGTTATAAATTTTGATCTTTCTTTAATGTTCATCATTCAGATTTGAGATTTAAGGTTAAGATTTTTCTAAGGTTTTAAGTTTTAGGACACAATTGATTCACCCCCCTCTTAGTTGTGTGTTCTGCCTTGTTTCTATCAATTGGTATAAGAGACAAGTCCTCTTTGAGAAGCTCGATCACTTGAGGAGATCCACAATGACAACATTTAAGAAGGAGAGTCTGACATTTAAAGACACTAGCTATTCCATATATAAGGGTGAGATGATTATACACCTGAGATTCATTAGAGAAGAATATAGAGAGATCACTTAGAAGACTCACAATCCTCCTATGGATCTTTCTACTACCACTACTGATGAGAAGAAGAGATTTGAATATAATATTAGAGCTAAAGAAGCATTATTGAGTGGTCTATCAGATATATAATATAAAAATGTCATGGAATTAGAAACTACACATGAGGTATCAAAAAAATTGGAAACTTTGCATGAAAGGGATTCATGTGTGAAAAAAAGCCAAGCTACAAAGTTTGAAAGGGAAATATGAAGCATTGAAGATGAGTAAGGATGGGAACATTAATTACTACATACAAAATATGAATGAGCTTGTTTGCAGAATCATATGCTTTGGTAGAACATTGGAAGAAGATGAGATTATTTCTAAGGTTCCTAGATCCTTACCTCCTTACAATCACAATTTTTCTACAATTGAAGTGACTAGGATCGTGTCCATGGTAACAAGAGACACTTTTTTTGGTAAGTTATCTATGCTTGAGATGGGAGAATTTTTTGATATCCTTCCTAAAGTTGAGTCTGCATTTGAAGCTACTATTTCTAAGGATAAGAAAATATATTTCCCTAGAGAAAGTTCATCAAAGTTGGATCTATATATGAAAAGGATTAGGAAGAAATTGAGGAAGAAGAGAGAAATATTGAATAGATTGAAGACCTAATTTCCAAAATATTGACTAAAGGAGCTAGTAAGTATTAAGGAAAGTTACCTTTTGTATTATTTTCATGTTATAATATTATTCATTTCACTTCCAGATGCCCTGAGAGAGTTTTGAAGAATAAGCCTACAAAATTTTGACCTAAATATTAGAAGTGTTGTTATGCTTCTAATGATGGTGTGACTGCTGATGAATTTGAAAATAGTGAAGATGAGATTGTGTTTATTTCAATTAAAGAAGAGAACCCTAAATTCACAAATGAGGAAAAATCCCTAGCTACACATGTTGAAGAAAAGGATGAATGGGTGATAGACAACAGATGTTCACTTCACATGACTAGAGATAAAAGAAAATTTAGTGAAGTTGGAAAGGTATGGTGGTGGTGTTGTTAGGTTTTGTGATGGTACTCCTTGTATGATCAGATGTAGAGGTTCCATTACACTTAATGGTAATGATGATATTGATGATGTTTGAGGACTACTAAGAATATCTATTATATTGAAGACAAATGTGAGAATATGTGTTTCCTAACTCAATGTAATGAAAGTTGGGGAGATGAAGTTGAGATATAAATCAAACAAGACAAATTGGATTCTAAAATATTATTGAATAAAATTGAGGAAACAAAGAAGGAAAAAAAAGTGGTGGAAGGAAGAAAAGATTTGGTAGACCAAAAGCTGATGGAAGATAAAAAGGACATGGTAGACCAGAAATAGGTGGATGATAAAAAGGATTTCGTATATGTGAAGAAAGTGAAAGACAAAAAGGTTATGGTAGACCAGATCCATGCAAAAGAAAAAAAGGGCTTTATGAGTCAGATAATTCCTCCTATTCATTCTATCTATTCATTTGTTAATATAAATTACTTATCTTGGAATAAGGTAGAGCACAGGGGTAATGAATGTATAATATTGAAAATGAGTTATGTTTTTAATGGAGGATGATATCATTGTAATTAGTTTGGACATAACATAGCTAAGTGTATAATTAGAATGAATATGATTAGAAATGTTAAGAACTTTAATTGGTATTGCTATGTTTACAATGGATGTGGACATAAAAAGGTTGAATGTAGAATAAAAATTAATGTCTAAAATAATGAAATTGAAAGAATGAAAAAGGATGGTTTGGTTTTCTATAATTTTAACATGACATGACATATTGCAAGGTTTTATAAAAGTATGGATCAAAAGGATGATCATCTGATTGTTTTAGAAGATTTAAAGGGAAGGAAAAAGCCATATTTGATGAAGAAAATAGAATGGTCTTCTAAAGGTGATTTGACATCCATTATGGGTGTTGTTCCCTCTTCAACAAAATGAATCAAGGTGAAAGGTCAGAGGGGGAGTTTTCAAGTAAAAAATTTCCCCCCTATAGGTTCAATGATGAGTATCTCCTCAGCATGGAAATAAGGCTTGAAGGATTTTATGGAGGCGAGATATATGTTTTGTGATTCAGAAAGGTGATTATAAGGTTAAATAAACATTGTATTTGTTGTTTTTTTGTGGAATTGAGAAATATTATGTCTATTGGTTCACAAATTAAGATTCATTAGGATATCTTGGATAATAGTTTTTTTCGAATTATAGAAGATTCTTTCATAAGTTGAAGGATAGGTTGAGTTTGAGGAATATGTTTCTTCCTAAGGCCATTGAATAGCAAAAGGATGACGTTGTCTTATATTTTGACAATAAGTAGATAGATGTGGTAAAGCCTAAATATATTTGGGAAATTGAGTTTCACTATGGGACTACTAATGAAGAATGTATGAGCATTATTAAAAAAATTGATCAAATTTCCAAGGGATACTAATGTTGCAAGGATTAAAGCTATGGAAAAAAATGTTCATTGTTGCTAGAGAAGGGAAATAAAAAGATAAGGGCAATAGAACAAGATAGATGTCTATAGAGGCTTTGTCCTCTGGTAAACAAAAAACTAAATTCCAAAGAATGGATTTGGAGAGATGGTGTTCTTTGGTGATTCTTTCAAGTGACAATGAAGAGCAATAATAAAAGGGTATTGATGAGAAGAAGGAAAATATAAGTATTGATGTGTAGGTTGGCATTGGTGAGTAGTATGTTGTTTCTCATGTTTCATCAGATTAAGATGATCTATTAGTTGAAAAGTCCTTAGTATGCAGAGTTAGTCCAGAGGACTAAAGACTATTGAAGATATGCTCCATGAGGTTCCAATGTATGATTAGGATACTTTTTTGTTTCTCAAGGAGAATAATTTAGTTGTTTCCCCTTCTCCTTTTAACTATGTGCATCATAGTGGTGCATCTATCCATGGGAATGTTTCTAGCTTATTTTATTTTTTAGAATGATGCTAGTGGGTTCTTAGGGAGAGAAGAAGTAAGTATGTTTAAGAATTTTTCCTTGATGGAAAAGAGGGATAAAGATAAGGAAAATATTTATTTAACAATGTATTTTTGCACAAAAGTTTGAAATGTATTCAAGGATATTTTGGATATTTCAATTATGGGGAGTTAGTAGTGATTAATAACTTGATGAAACATTTTTTATGGCTATTTTCCATCAATGATAAATGGGGAGGTTGTTAGAAATATATGTTTATTTTTTATTGTCTGGTTTTCATTGATATCAAACGTTGTGGTTTGGAGGTGTTTTTCTGAAACATATTGGTCTAGAGGTATTTGATGAGGGCATTTTTAGGTATATCTAGTGGTCTAGAGAGGTCTAGAAGAAGGATGTTGGTCTGGAATGAGTAAGTATGTTTCTTGAACATGATAGTGCTATAGAATAGTGGAATACATGTATGTATTCTAGTCATCATGTGAGAATGATGTTTGGAAATTCTTTAGTTTTGTATTCTTAGGTTCAAAAGTTAGTGGTTCAGTGACAGATATATAGTTGAAGATGGTAGTTGTTCAATTATATTTTTCAGAAGGTTTCTTCTGGGTTAAAATGTACATATATGATTTGTATTGTATTAAGGTCTTGGTCTTGGTTGTGGCATTTCTTGGTGATAAAAAATAGTGTTTCCAAGTGATGCAGTTATGTTTTGTTTGTGTTCTAGTCTAGAAACATTTTTGATGGATTTTGACATGGTCAGATAGAAAGTGATCTAGCATTTGACATGGATTTTGGATCTCAACATGGTATGTGGAGGTCTAGATACAAGGGTAAAAGAACAAATATGTGTCACATTTCAGGCTAACGTATTAGCACAACTAAATATGAGTATTTCTAACTAAAAATTAAATTATGTCAAATATATGGTCTACCTGGATTCATTATAGCTAAGTTAGATAAGTGCTTCAACTTTTCCAATTGGAATGTTGTTAAATGCATGTTTTATACCAATTTGGGTCCAATTACCAAAGAAATATTAAAATTATTTTAGAAAAGTGACGTTCAATAAATCCTACTCTTTTTAATGATATTTTTTAAAAATATAAAAATAATCTTTTGTAGATCTTAGCGTCAAGATGATCATCATATAAGTTTTATAGTATTTTGATTAAATTTAATACATTATAATTTTAAAATACTACAAGTAGGTATTTTAACATTCGAGAAGATGCTGCTTCAAAAATAGATTTTAAAAATAGTAAAACATATCAAAAAATTTAAAATTTACATTTAACAGTAGAGAAGAGAGTCCTCTTCAAGAATTTGTAATTTTTTTTTTTGAATGGTGTAGATTTGGTAGGGGAAATTCGATTGGAGATGAAAACTGTCGATTTCAAATAAGTTGGAATTTGAGTAGTTATCCTGGAGAAAACATACATCAGAAACCAATCTTTCTTCATTTCTGCACTGGTTATACATGTCATTTATAACATGTTTTGAAATCAAAGGGAAAAAAGATTATTTTCATATACTTTTTTGGTGGGAACTAGTCCCCAATTTTTCAACTTTTTTTCAGCAATTAATTTTTTTTCAAAATTTAAAAACTATGTCAACTCTTGTTCAATTTTTTTATATTAAATTATAGACATAAACTTCATCCACTTTTACACTTTTCATCAGTTTAAATCATTCCAAATTCTAAGCATAAATGCCAACTTTTATGTCGTTAAAGTTGAATAGTTTGCGTGTTGTTGACCTTTTCCTTTATAAAAGTGTGACACATGTTTGTACTTTTACCCACAACTAGAAAGTGATGTGGTTCTTTAGGAAGACTGATTCTACACAATTGTTATAACTGTGGAAGTTATTTTGGTTATTGTAGTATTGGGCTATGTGTAATGTGTTCATGGTCCCATTTCTCTCCTAGAGTAGATCATGCTTCATATTTTTGGTCCAAGTACTACATTTAATGGTTATCTCTTTACCAAATGGGTTCATGTTATGTATGACCTATATTGTATTTAATCTACTTATCACTTATTTTGATGGGTTCATGTTATTTTGATGGGTTCTTGGTTAACCTCCCTCTAGGATTAAAGTCACTGATACAATTTTCTAATCGATTTTACTAACAAGAGCACTAGGATGAGTAGTCTAACTTAAGATGACTAACATTAACCCTCTTATGTTTTAACACAAACTAGATCTTTAATGAATTTACTAATAAAATTCACCTTTTAATAAAGCTCCTAATCACACAGGAATTGACCTAGGGGTTAATAATAGTCTAATTATTAATTAAAGGATTATTGAATTTTAAATATCCTTTAATAAAGTTTTGTATTATATTAACCCTTATTAAAACATTAATTAGGGTATAATAATGTTTACGATGATAATAGATCAAACTATTAAATTTATTCAATTTATCCTTAACGAATAAATCTAATAAACTTAATTAAATATTAAGGCCTAACACATTTATTGTCTTACTTTAATAAATGTACTTGACTAAATATTTATTTTGCTAAACGTAATTGGTTAATTAAACTTTCTTAGTACATCTATTTGAATTAATTTGGTTAATAATAAATTCTCTAATCATTTAAGTAAAATAAACTAAAATCCAACCTAATTAACCTTTGGGATAAATATCCCCAAAAGAAACCTAATAACAAGGTCACATGATTTAAAAATTTATTTGAAAATAATAGGTTTAATTATGAAATCAAATTACTTTTTAAAAATTCAAATAAGGTAACTTCTAAAATTATTAGGAAATTACCATTCTCTTCAAAAGTCAATTTGGGCAACTATTTCAATTAATGGAAAAAACAAATTCCCCCCTAAGTCAAAATTGGCAACTAAATTAAATTTCAGTATATTTTGAAATCCATTTGAAAGAAAATTTCTATAAATGTCTAAATTTCAAATTTCAAATTTTACTAATTTACCTCCCTTCTCTTCTCTACCTTATTTTCTCTCTTCTTTTTTGTTTCCACGGGTTTTTAGTTTTGGAGCTTCATAAATGAAGATTTCC
>BSBK01009595.1:90000-155000 GCA_027943335.1 Chamaecyparis obtusa | reverse complement strand
CAGCAGCTTCCCATGCGAGGAAGTAGGTTCCTCACATGAGATTTCTTTGTCACACAGGACTTTGTACCAGCTCATGCGAGAGATCTTCCCTGAGGAGGGTTTCTCACATGGCTTCGATGGCCACTTCATGTGAGCCTCCAGAGAGACCCCGTGCGAGGAAGCCCTCTTTGGGTCTTTCCTCGCATGAGATGCCTCCCTAGCCCATGTGAGGAAACTATTTCCTCTTGTGATTTCTGGCGTGAAAGTTCTAAAACATCCCTAAAATGCCCTAAAATCTACTACAAAGCATTAAAAACTTGAAATGCTAGGTAAGTTATCAACTACTCATAGGTGGGTCATATGCCACTGGTAGACTATGACCTCAGGAGTGCTCGAATCTATTCTATCTCACTGGCACACTCTCCATTTCACTCAGAGCTCTCTAAATCACTCAAAGCCAATGGCTACAAATGAATTGAAAATGACCCCTATGGGCCTTATATAGGTTTTGACCTAATTTTCAAAAGTGCTCCATTTTTTGCAAAAACTTCACCCTTGGCTAAATCAACTGCTCTAAATCCATTTTTAGAATCGAAATCAAAATCTGACACTCCTAAATAGCTCAAAATTGCATTTTAAAATTTTTGGGTCTGACATGATCAGACGCTTGTGCAGTCGACCTTCTGATGTCATATTCTTGATAGAATCACATCTCATCATCATTTTCTTGACTTCTTCATCTTTTTCATAAAAATTCAACTCTGGTTAACTCTATCCAACCTTGGTCAAACTTGGTCACTCAGACCTCCAAATGACCCCAGATTGCTTCTAAATCTTCCTAATTCTTCCGTAATCTATTCTGAGTTCTTCTAGATCTCTGATTTTATCTCGATCTACAATCTTTTGTTGTCAATTACCTTTCATGATGTGTCATCTTTCCATTTCACTCCTGAGGCAGCAAGATGATTACATCATCGAATCTTGAATCAATGCTTGAATCAATCTGATCTAAATCAAAAGTCCTCATCACTCGGGGAATCTCATCACTTGGGGTATGTTCAATTTTTCATACCTCACGGTCAAAATTGGATGTTCCACGATCTTGAATCACTAGGGGTATCTTTTTTCCTTACATCTTGTCATCATACTACTAGATATTTGAGTAATCTAGCTCAGATCCCTAGGAATGAAGCTTCATTCTGGAGATGGTTCTCAAAATCTATCTATCAAGTATCTGAGCAATCTAACTTAGATCCCTAAGGATCAAGTTTTGTTCTAGAGATGATTCTTGAAATCTCTATTGGGTATTGGGGCAATCTAACCCTAATTCTTGAGAGTCAAGCTTCATTCTGGAGATGACTTCTGAAAACTCTTTTACCGATATTTGAGCAATCTAACCTGGGTCTCGGAGGGCTAAGCTTCATTCTTGAGATAGTCCTAAAAATTTGCATCAGTTATCATTTAATCAATAGGTATTGGGGCAATCTAACGCTGACTCATTCTGGGAATAGTCTTACTAAAATGGTAATTTGACCGATGTCTTCACAATCTAACTTAGACTTCAGAGAATCAAGCTTCATTCTGGAGATGGTTCTACAACTCGATCTAACCGATGTCTTGGCAATCTAACCTCGAATTCTAAGGGTTAAGCTTAGTTCTGGAGATAATCCTAAAAACCTCATCAATTGTCACATTCAGACTATTCTTTGAATCAATGTGTTGCTCGCACATCAATTCAAAGAGGGGCAAAATATAATACCCCAAAATTGGCATCTTTATATCCTAACCAATTTTGTTGCATTTAGTCTCATTCTATCAATTTCTGAATCATCAAAGTCCTATTGTACTAGGCAATTATATCCTCTGATTGACTCTTCTTGACTTAGTGTCAAATGTTGAAAACCTTAAATCTACATCAATCACATATCATATTTAATTCCTAAATATCAAATATAAATTAGTTAAATAAACCCAATGATCAATTAATTTAATTACAAAGTCCTAGCACTTTAATTAAATTAAATCCACCCTCTTTAGCTAAAACACATGAAAAAGGAATTAAATAAATATTTAGTTTTAAATAAATATCCTCATCTCAATAAATAAATTTAATTATTCAAATAATTGATAAAATCCACTTATGAGGCAATATTGTATTTATTTGAATTAAATATTCTCTGCAGTTCAGGAAATGAAACTTTGAGTTAATTGAAAATCAAAAAGAGGAACAAAACAGTTAACATCTTTAACACAGAAAAAAACAAAAAGTTGACTGCCTCTCTACAGGAAACTTTCTATTCTGACTGAACTCTCATTCAATTCACCATTCATCTGATTCAATCTCAACCATCAATTGAACCTAGGATTCTATAAAAGAACCCTCTTTTCTCATTCAAAGGATCCATAATTCTCGAGAAATGAAGTACGGTCGCATTGTCACCAAAGCTCATTTGCATTCAAAGCTTTCATTCTTAGCATAATATTTCATTTATAAATTAATATATCATGTTAGATTAAATATGCACTTCATTTCTCAATCTAGTTATCTTTCATTGTCTTTAGATCAAATTCATCATTCTAGATTAATTGTATACTCATTCTAGAATAATCTGCATTGTACTTTTAGTTAAATCCTTCATTCTAGTGTTAGTCTATGGTTGCAGAACTCTCAATTCAGAGAGCAATTTTGAACCCTACCTAGATAGGAGGCAACAAGTCGAATCATCCAACCCGATAGGATGAATGATCTGATATTCATTCTTGTCTGCAACTAGTGAACAATGACTATGTTGAAGTGTGGAGCTAAATTAGAGGCCCATATTTATCTCATACACTAGGAAGAGAAATGACTAGTGATCTAGACCCAACTATACATAAATAGTTTGTTGATGACACTCTGCTTTATGGCCAAAGGGAGAGACAAGAAGCAATGGAAATTAAAAAGATTCTAGATACCTACACAAGAGCATTGAGCCAAGAAGTCAACAAGGAAAAATAAGAGATATTTTTCTTCAACACTAATCAAAGGGAGGAAAGAGTAATTTTTAATATTTTTAATTTTAAAAAGGGAGAATTACCGTGAAAGTACTTAGGTCTACCCTTAGATAAGGGAACATAAAATAATAAATTATTAGATCAAATTGTTTCTAAAATTAAGAAAAATATGGATTCATGGAAGAGCAACCATGTTAAAGTCAGTTCTATCAACTATTCCTATCTATCAACTATCATGCATTAAACTACCCACAAAAAAAGGGAAGAAGTGAATAAGCTCCCAAGAACCTTCTTTTGGTAAGGCACAAGGGAAAAGAAAAAAATCTCATTAGTTGCCTGGGATAAGGTATCCATTCCTAAGGAGGAAGGAGGTGTTGGGAAAAGAGTATTAAGGAGTAGAGCATGGCTCTAGGGGCAAAACTAATTTGCAAAATGTACAGTAACCCCCAACTAAAATGGCTAAATATCTTATGTCACAAATATTTGACTAAGAATGAACAATTAGCATTTTCATGGCTATCTCCCCTTCCAAGGGGTCAAAAATATGAAACTTTATGCTGGATTGCAGGAAAAGTATCACTGATAAATTAACATGGAACTTAGGTAATGGGGAACAAGAATTGTTTTGGAGAGATTCGTGGGGCATTCATCTTGCAATTGGAAGTTTATCTAATTTTGAAAATTCCAAAATAATCATAAAAACACTATGGGGTAAATATGTTAAAGACTGTATAGACATATCAGAAGAAGACATAGCTTGTGGATAGAAATGAAAATCCTTTTTCAACACAAATATTTCATAAAAAGAGAGGGATGAGCTCAAGAGAATCTTAAATGATAAAAACTTAACCTTTCATTCGGGGGAAGATAGATTGGTGTGGGATGGTTCAAAATCAAGAGAATACAACACTAAGGAGGGATACGAAGTCCTCATCAGAAACCATCTAAGACAAAAAAAATTGAGATCCCTCTTAAATTGTGTTGGGATAAGAATTGTCTACCCAGGACAAGGATGTTCTCTTGGGCTGCCCTATAGAAAAATATTTTGACATCAAATAGACTTAAAATAATGGGATACAAGGGGCCCAGTAGATGCCCTTTATGTGAACAAGAGGAAGAAACTACTAACCACATATTATTGAGTTACAATTTTTCTAACCGATGTTGGCAGTGTCTATGTAATAGGTTAGGATGGATCTCAGCCCTATGTAACTCCATCCTAAGTCTATTCCAATCATGACATAATTTTAGACACTAAAAAATGGTCAATGCCTATGTGCCCCCTTTTTTTAAACATGTCTTCTCTTAGCCCAATTTCCTAAAAAATGCAAAACCCAAAGGAAATGGTCTATCCTATTTATAAACCCTAAAAAAATTTGTCTTGTCTTTTTGCAACTTGTTTCATCCAGTGAAGATAAATTTTAAGGTTTTATGGCTTGCGCCTTTAGCCTGGCATAATTCATGGTGTATCCAAGCTCTAATTCAGAGTGCATGTCCTGAAGTGAAAAATTAAAGAGAAATTATTGTTTGAAGGTGATGAGGAACTAGGGTTTTATCCATGTCTAGAGGTTTCATAAATTTGTCAAAGTCAAAAAACCCTTCGTCATTTCTATTTCCTCATTACCTTTTTCAGCCACTTAAGCCTCCTTTTTGCACATGTTTTTTTTCCTCAGTGGGCTACTTTTTCTTCCATTCGGCGGCTCTATGACTAAGCATTCACCAGGTCTCTTAGTTTTCAAGAATTTAGTCTATTTATCTGGTGACCCAGCAATTGTGGCAGTCACGTATTCTCCCGATCTTGGCGGTTAGTGGTTAAACATTCAATGATCTAGTGACACGGTTATCTCCTAATCTTATGTTGAAGCGATTAAGTCATGAATTATCAAGCGACTCAACAAAGACCGTAGGATGAAGAAAAGATAAATGGGTGGTGCCTGATCTTGAGACATAACTAAGGTTAGGATCTATGTCTGGTGACTTGGTGAAGGTTTTGTTCTTGTGGTCTCTAGATTTAACCATGGTTAAGGAAAATATTGAGTGACTGGGAGGTGTCTTTAGTCGCATAATTGTCAAATGACTAGGGGTTAGGTGCTTGTTAGGGTTGAAAAATGAAAAATAATATGGGTCCAGTTGCCAGATTTGATGATGTTTCCACCCCTAATTGGTCATGAGGATTGGTGACTTGGAAGTTTCCAGGTGGGGCTGAGATCCTATAGATTTTAATGTCACCGTAGATCTTCCATGATCTGACGGTTGTCGTGACTTTGCATAATAGAGATGCATGAAGCTTTATTGATCATGATGTTGTGATAGTTGTCGATCATTTCCTTTACTGAAGATTGACTATCATATTTTAAAGGTTGATTGAAGGCTTGGTTGACTATTGAAGATTAATGGGAGTCACCCGATATTCCAGGAAAGAGATGGATCGACGACTATGTTTTAAACTTGATAAATTAACCGTTGTCAGTCGACATTTAAATTTAAATTTAGGGTTTTGTAGAAAATAAAAGAGATAATGTGCCAGAACATGTGCGATCTGATTTCTTTCTTCAAGAGCCATAAATATGGAAGTTTTTAGTTGAAAATTGAATGAGCTCTGAGGTGGTTGAGCTGAATATGATCAGATTTTTGTTTTTCCACCTTGAGCTTGATATTTTGCAGGTGGTTGCTTATGGATGTAGCAATTATGATTTGGACTGAGTTATCAAAGAATTCTTCCCTAGTACACAAAAGTAGCTGAGATATTTGTGGTCATATATGCTTGTTGCAGGGATAATAAGATAATGCCTTGATTTGTAGTTTGACTACAAGGGTTTTTAGAATGTAAAGATATCAGATTTGTCTCTAATATTTCTTGATTAAAATTAGGATTGCTTCCTTGTCACTTCTGCAATAAATGGTTTCCTGATTTTATTCTGTAGTGGTTGGCAATGTTTCCCTAATTATGCCCTAAATGACCCTAAGCTTGTAGCAATCCTTGTTCTTATAAAAGGATTCCCGAGGTCATTTAGAGGGGTTTTGAATTCTCTACAAAATTTCTTCAGAGTTGGTTCCAAGAGTTCTTTCCAAGGTTGAAAGAGAGAATCACTTGCAAGAGACCAAAGATAGACTTAGTTCTATAGGCTTGCATTTAGGACTAAGAGAAGAGGTTTGTAACCTATCTATTGTACAAAAATCTTAATGAATCCATAGTGTTCTTATCTTTTGTGGTATATTTTATGTTCAATTATTCACTCTTGTATCAGTTTGTGGAAAACTTGTATAAGGATACTAAAATTGCTTTGAACCTTGTCTCCTACTTACTTATTTGTAATTTCCTATTATCTTGTGAGTTTACGACCTCAAGATCAATAGTTGTAGACATAGGTGTTGTATGTTTTTCTATGTTTTGCTATTAACTTGAAAAGTTAAGTAAATTCTTGATGTAACCTAACAGAATTGCAAAGCATTAAGGAGGATATAGGTAAGTAGTGAGGTTCTCACCTGATTTTAATTTACTAAGTGAGTGATTGAATCAACAATATAGTGAGGAATTGTTTTTGAATATGCCCAATGGATAATGGACTGATCACAGACACTTTGTCTGATAGATGTTCTTTCTTGTCTAACAGTTCTACCCTAAGACAAACAAATCAAATTCTAAATCTTTAAGTTGGTAGTTGTGGACTAAATAGCTAAAACCCCTACTTTATTTGTGAGTAATTTGATAGTTTTTTAGCTTCACATCCTATCTCTTTATGTCATAGATAATAAGAACTTTTATGGGCACATCTGCTTTGTAAGGATTAGTGAAAAGATTGAGATTAAGTGATCCTAATCCTAGGTGCACCCACCTGAATTTTGTAGAGTTCAAAGTGTACAAAGCCATAGTGATTTGTTTATTGGTCCTTATTCTTGTATGAATGTACTAATCATGGGAAGTAAGCTACCCCATAGGTGCATCTCTGCATTAATAAAGGTTGTTAAAATCTTGCTAAACCAAGAGCCAACAAAATGGTGACTCTGCTGGGGAATAGAGATGATATAGTCATGATAAATCCAATCTGAAGATCTCTGGTGTTACAAATTTGTGTTGAAATAGTGTGGGTACAAGTTGAGATAGACTCCTGGTTGGCTTATTTATCTTATCTAGTAGTTACCATTGAAAGAGTAGAGTCAAAATCTAAAAGTTGTACATCTTCACACTAAGTGTGAGTGGTGACTCTGAGAAATCTCTACAGAAGTGCTGAGAAATTAAAATATCAAAATATGAATCAAAGGATTACTAGAGCCATGATGAGAGATCATCCTGATGAGAGGCTTGAGAGTGGGCTCCCAAGTACTTCTAGGGCTCATCAGCCAAGAGCTTATAGGAATGTTGAAAACATACCTCAGGCATGGAAACAAAAGAATACAAATAGAAATAATCAAACCCACCCAATTCAAGATGGTAATACATTAGAATATGATGAGGCTATGGATTTGGGAGTGGGTCAGTATGAGGACTATGATTCTCCTTCAGAAGGAGGGGAAGAAGATCACAATATGATAAAGGAGTGAACCCAAGTAAAATTTTTAAAAATAATAGAAGGTGAAGAAGTAAAAGTAGAAGTGGACAAGATTTGTATCCCCCTTTTTCCCTTGGTACTTCAGTACCCCAGAGCCTTCATATCTCATAAGAGAAACAAGATAGAGTTCATAATGAAGACTCAGACTCTGAAACAACTCTCCCAAACTCTGAGGAGATCTTTGAAGAAGTTCTCAAGTTGGATAGAAGAGCCCAAGACCTAGTTGCCATTAGAAAACAAAGGTAAAAGGAAAGGGAGGACTGAATAAGGCAAGCTATGGTAAGAGAAGAATAATTGAAGAGGCAAATATCAAACATGGAGGTAGTAACTTTTGTCCCAGTCCCTGAAATAACAAGGGAACAACCTATTATTCAAAGAATATATCAGGAAAGAGAGCCCAGAGATGGAGGCAAACAAAAAGTAGTTGGGATAACAATCAATGAACCTATAAATGATAAGGATTCTTTAGATCAAGTATCAAGGTTAGAGGTTGACCTTGAAAATACTAGAAGGAATGAAATAGTGTCCAAGAAACTTGAGAAAGCAGAACTTGAAGTTGTTGCTTTAGAAATGAAGAAGAAGATTAGCTTTCTCAAACAGTCCTTAGGACCTTCAAATACTATGCTTGATGCTAACTCTAGAGGCCATGATGATCAGAATGTTGCTATCAAATCAGTGGTAGTAACAAATTCTGCTAATACATCAAATAAAGCATCTACTTCTCAAGATGATGGATCATTGCAAAGAAGACCAATTCACATGGAAAGGTACAAACAAGTTCTTTTTAATAACATCCCTGGTTATCCTAATTTGATTCCTAAAAACAATAGAGAAAAGCTGCCAAAGTTCGCTAGCAATAATGTTGTTACATGTGAGCATCATTTAAAGAATTTCATAGATATAATAGATGATTATGAAATTGAACATGAAGATGTCATTATGAAATTATTTGTTCAATCATTAATTGAAGATGCCAAAGAATGGTTTAGGGGACTCCCATATGACTGTATTGGCTCTTAGGATGATTTTATAAATTGTTTTAAGGACAAATATGGTGATAAAATAAATGAAGGTTTTATGTTGAATGAATTCAACAACATTAAGAAAAATCCAAATGAGGAAGTCCTTGAATTCAATGTTAGATTTCAAAAGGCAATGCATAAAATTTTCCAAGTTATGAGATTAGATGAGAAGGTTTTCTTGGCAGCATATCTCAATGCTTATGATTTAAAAATGGGTTACCTACTCAGAGATAAAAATCCTAGAACCATTAGAGAAGCCCAAAGATTGGCTATGAATATAGAAAGTAACAGGAGGGTATCAGGAAAACTAGGTAGGAGAGAGGACCCTAAACCTCCTAGGTTTGGAAAGAAAGAATTAAATAAGCCCTCTAATGTAAAGCCTAGGGAGGAGGACAATTTGAAACAAATCCTAAATGCTTTGAAGGATTTTAAACTTGGTGAGAACAAAAATAGGTCACAAAATAATGGTAAGCCTCCTTTTAACAACTTTGATAGGCAACCTAGGTTGTAGAATTTTCCTTACAATACCCAATGGAAGGATGGAAGGCCTACAATCATAGAGAGAAAGGAAAAACCAAATGATAAGACCCTTGATCCTTTGCAAAGACATTCTATTAATATGATAGATGATGTTCCATGGTGCATAGTTTGTCATTCCCCACATGATCCTGATTATTGTGCAATTGCCCAAAATATAACTTCAAATGAAGAGAAAGAGAGGGAGGAAGATGAATCCTATGATGACCAGGGTTGTGCTATGACAATTTCACAACTATGGGAGGAATTTGATTCTGTAGAAGAAGATGACAACCAAGATGCATCATATACTCAAGACAAGAAGGAGATATATCATCAGCGGGTCTTTTTTGATGAAGAAGAAAATTTTGAAAATGTAATTTGCAATACAGAGGAGGGTGATGAGCCTTTTGCATTAAGAAGGCCTTCAAATAAGGAAATAGCTCAAATCATTGCTAACATGGTTACTCAGGCTAGGGGTAATTATGTTTTGAGGAATAGGACAGTTGGTAATGTTGATGGTAGACCAACAAGCATATTTGTTAAGAAAAATCATGAAGGAACTAAGCAGCTACAAGATTGAAATAAAGATGTTGACAATGTCAGAAAGATAAAGATAAGAGAGTGAGAAAAGCCAAACCTTTCAAATAATAAATACAAATTAAAGGTCAAGA
The DNA here is from genome assembly GCA_027943335.1 of Chamaecyparis obtusa. Taxonomy (NCBI): domain Eukaryota; kingdom Viridiplantae; phylum Streptophyta; class Pinopsida; order Cupressales; family Cupressaceae; genus Chamaecyparis; species Chamaecyparis obtusa. The sequence continues at coordinate 145,265 of BSBK01009595.1, read as the reverse complement.
CACCAGTGGAAAATATCCCTATGCCCAAAATTGAGAGTAAGCAACAAAAAAAAGACAAGTTGCATCTTGTATCACAAGTTGAAGATGAAAATGCTTTTCAAAGAAAACCAATTTATCTGATGTCAAATACATACCTATTGATATGATTTAGTTGTTATCCCACATAACAGTTAAAGTCCCATTAATGGAGATGATGAGAATAGGTGAGCACAAAAAGAAGGCCCTCACATGGATAAATGGTGTTCTTTCAACAAACATTCAAAAGGCAAACAAATCTGAACAAAAAGGGAATGATGTTGAAGAAATTGTTTCATAAATACCCTAGATTTATTTAAATACAAATGTTGTTAATAATTCTTTAGGTGTTGTTGATCCTTTTTTCTTGACTCTAGTTATAAATGGAAAAATGTTTAAAAATTGCATGATAGACTTTGCAGCATCCAATACAGTTATGTCTGCTAAGGTCATGAGAAAAATGGGACTTCAAGTGGATACTCCTCATGGGAGATGTTAGGCTATGGATTCTAGGGAAGTCCCTTTCATTGGTACAATTAAGGCCTTGACTTACAAACTTGCAGCTTATCCTGACAGACAATTAACAATGAGTGTGCTAGTTGTTGACATACCTCCTCAGTATGGAATGTTATTGTCAAGAAAATGGAGTGCAGCAATGGGAGGTAGTATATAGTGTGATTTATCTTTTGCAACTTTCAAGATTGTTGTTCAAAGTGTTAAGGTATCCAGGGAAAATAGAACTCCCCATATGATTGAAGAAGAAACACAAAATGAAGATATGAATTATTTCCTTGACACTGATATTAATTCTTTTAAAGTACAAAGCCCAAAGGTTGAAGGAAAAGATGAACCTTCATTTTTGTCTAATGATAAAGAAAATTTTACAGATCAAAATGGTCTATGGACCATGTACTTTGATTGTGTAAACTCTAAGGAGGAAGCTGGTGTAGGTGTGTTGTTAATTGCTCCAACTAGAAGGACATTTAAGTATTCATTTACTTTGATGTTCCCTTATAAAAACAACACTAAAGAGTATGAAGCTCTATTAATAGGGCTAAGATTGGTCTCAAAACACAAAATCAGAAATTTTAGAGTGATTGGAGATTCAGAACTTGTGATATCTCAAATAAGATCTAAACATGTGTCAAAAAATGATATACTCAAAAGGTATAGAAGTGCAGTTGGAATGAGATAGAGGGTTTTGATGCTTTTGGTATTGAATGGATGGACAGAAGTCAAAACAAAATGGCTGACTTTCTTGCAAACATTTCCTTAAGACCAAAGGATATTACATTTGCTAGAATTTCCAAGATACAGATTCAATATAGACCTTCTATACCAGACAACGTTGAAAATTGGCAAGTCTTTGAAGATGATTTGGGCATCTAGAATTTTTTACATTCTGAGGCAAATCTGGAGGATAAAGAACTAAACATCAGTGGGTATGTGGAAACTTCAAATGGTAAGAATATTGTCCTTGGTAAAGAATTCTTGCAGTTAAAAACAAATAGGGTCCCAAAGGGTTTGGTTGTTCTTGAGAGAGCATTTGACAACAATGATAGGTGCTTTTCAACAAAAACTATGGATAAGCCAAAAAATTTGGAGGAAATTAATTTAGGGATAGTTGAAACTCCAAAAGATATATACATTGGAGCAAAGCTATCTCCCAAAATAAGAAAGTCCCTGATTAATCTTCTTAGGAAATATAGACATGTCTTTGCATGGTCTTATGATGACTTGAAGGCCTATAGATAGGATTTGTGTCAACATGAGATTCATTTGAAAGAAGGAACAAAACCTTTCAGACAAAATTTAAGACCTGTGAACCCTACTCTGGCACCAAATATGCAAAAAGAATTACAGAGAATGAGTGATGCAGGAATCATTCAACCTATAAGGCATTCTACATGGGTCTCTAACTTGGTCCCAGTAAGGAAAAAGAATGGAGACATCAAACTTTGTGTTGATTTCAAAAATTTAAATATGCATTCATTAAAAGATAATTATGGGTTACCAAACATGGAAGCTATGTTACAAAGAGTTACTAGTTCAAAGTTGATTTTTATGATGGATGGGTTTTCTGGCTACAACCAAGTTATTGTCAAGGATACTGAATAATTTAAAACTGCATTTATTACTCCATGGGGTACATATGTATATGTCAGAATGCCTTTTAGTTTGACAAATGCTGGGGCTACTTTTCAAAGAGCCATGGATGTGGCATTTGCAGATTTCATCAACAAGTTTCTTGTGATATATTAGGATGACCTCACAGCCTACTCAACAAAGGAGGATCAACAATGTGGCCACCTTGGAAAAAAATTTGTAAGAGCTTTAGAGTATGGAGTGTCTTTAAACCCAAAGAAATGTTCTTTTGGGGTAACAGAAGGTAATCTTTTGGGTCACATTATTTCTAAGGATGGAGTTAGAATTGATCCTGAGAGGATAATTGCAATTGACAAAGTGCCATCACCAAGAAATGTCAAAGTAATTCAGTCTTTCTTTGGACAAATAAAATTTGTTAGAATATTTGTCCCAAATTTTTCCAAGACCAGTTCTCCTATCTCCAAGATGTTAAAAAAGGATGCAAAGATGGATTGTACTGAAGAAGCAAAGAGAGCCTTTTCTAAAATCAAGCAGGCAATCAAGGATGCACCTGTGCTGAGGACACCAAATTTTACTAAGCCTCTCCAAATCTTTTCTTTTGCTTCCTTTCATACTATTGCTACACTATTATTGCAAAAGAACTCAGAAGGTTTTGAGCAACCCATATCTTTTTTCAACAAGTCTTTGCAAGCAGCAGAATTAAAATATGATATAAATGAGAAATAGGCTTATGCACTGGTGTAAAGGATAAAATATGGATGGGGTCCTAGAACAATGGTTTGCACATAAAAGAGACCCCAAAACTAATATTTTACACTTATATTTGAATTGTATTGATATGGAGAGTAAATGTAAATGACTAATGTTGAAATGAAGAGATAAAGGTACTTACCTCTGAAAAAGAACCTGTTGAAAACCCTATCAAATATTCTCAAAAACTATTGATTCTCAAGCTTTTAAACCGAAACTACGAGATCTACAAAACCCAAAAATCTTTTCCAATTTTGAGGGAGGTCAAGTTTGACCCTCATAAAAGGTCAAATACTACATTTTTTGTCTAAAGGTCAATTCTGACTTTATTCACAGATCTCGGAAGTTCGCCAAAAAGGGTATCCAAATCTGCTCTTAGATCCAAAATTTAGCACCTGTACCTACAAGAAAAAGATGGTTTTTGTTGTGTGTTTGAGGGGTTTGCCTTGGTCAAACCCCAGTTTGGAATCGACCTTAATATTGAAATTGAAATAAGAATGCTAGCAAGTAGTAGAAGTAGATCTAGCAATGAAGCTATGACATTCAATAGATATGCAATTGTATTTGAAATGTAATCAAGTATGTTGATATGAAAGCTTGAACATAATATCAATAAATCAAACCTCCATGATTGTATGCTTGGAATCCACCTTGAGGGAAGAATGAATGGATCTTGAAGATGAATCAAAGGATCTTGAAGGAAGATCACACCATCATGATGGCTAGATCTAGGGTTTGAATGATGAATCTTGAATACTTGAACCAAATCCCTTCAATGGCTTGAATGCTTGAATCCTTGATCTTCAATGGAGAACTTGGATGGAGAAGAAGACTTGAATTTTTGAATGAATGCTTGCTTGATCACCTTGAGAGCTTGAGAGAAGAGATTGCTTGAGGATGAAAACTTGATTGAGAGATTGCTTGGAAACTTGATTGAGAAAATGAGAGAGGAAGGCCTCCTTTTATAGTGATCTAGGGCACAATCCTCTAGATGAGCCACCTTGGGGAATTAAATTCCAATTAGGCCTCAACCCTTTAGGAATGGACCTAAATTAAATATAATTTAAGGTTTTACCATTTCGGAGACCAAAACAGCAGACCCGAAAGTGGGAAAATAATTATTTTTGAAACCCGACAACCAGAGATCCCGGAACCTTGAAATTTGAGCCCAGGGTCAAAGATGAGCTCGATCCTAACTAGGTCAGGGTTGAGGTCAACTTTGACCCCTTTAGGTCGACTTTGACCTTAAGGGCACAGATTTTAGGGTCTCAGTCATAGTGAGAAATAGGAGGTCCCGGGGGTGCTCGGAGACCTAGAAATGATGCCAAAATAGGGACATAATGCCAAGCATAAGCATAAAATCCTATAATAACTGTGATGAAGGCTAGGAGGACCTATTTCTAATTCCTACCTAGAAAATAGAGCCATGAAAGATAGGGATAACTTTAAGAAACCCCCTTTTAGGAAAAAGTGTAAAGTCCTGGCGAATCGTACATTATTTTAGGGGGTAATTTGTTTTAATCTAGGCGATTTTTTTTTTCAAATCCATGATTTTTCATAGTTTGTATTGGCAATTTTTTCCCCCCAGATTGAAAATTTCATAAATTGCTGGCAAATAATTTTCTTTTCAAGTAAAAAATTATAATATTTGAGGCAAATAATTTTCTTTTCAAGTAAAAAATTATAATATTTGAGGTGAATAATTTTCTTTTAAAATAAAAATTATAATATTTGAGGCGAATAATTTTCTTTTCAAGTAAAAAATTATAATATTTGAGGCAAATAGTTTTCTTTTCAAGTAAAAAATTTTAATATTTGAGGCGAATACTTTTCTTTTGAAGGGTGAAAAAATAATTGTATTGGCTAATCGTTCGTTAATTATGGAAAAATAAATAAATTATTGGCGATTTTCAAAAGATGGGAAATAAGTAGCCTAACCTAACATACCTAACATACATAAATTATTGGCAACTGGCAAGTGATGGTTTAAAGACGTAGTTGTTTGACCTTATATTATGGAAGCATAATGTATTATTTTCCACTACCATAATCTTTGCCACTACCACTGTAATTATGTTAAATGTATTATTTGAGAACTTAGACCATCTGATGATCCAAGATCAATGGCTGAGGTTTAATTTCGGCCAACATTTCTTGAAGGAAGAAGAATTGTCAAGGTAGTCACCGAAATGTTGACACGTATCAAGGTAAGTTGTCTGTAGAGTATTAAAAGCACTTAACTGGGAAAGAATTAAATGCCATGTCAGTGATAGTGACATTCTTTGGCTACCACACACCACTTCCCAAATTGTACAGCCGATTTCTGATAGTTTTTTATCAATAGAAAAGATTTACTACCAGATGTGAAAGATTAAGGACAAAATTTTCAATTCTCACACGCATGTATTTAGGGAAAAGATTTTCGTGCAAGATTTAGAGGCATATCGAGGACAATGTATTTAATACCATTAAGATAGAAATAATTGATTGGTAAGTAACGATCAAGGATTCAAGGGCTATTTATAGATGATCTAGCTTCATTATTCATCGACATTGATTGATTATTTGTTTAGGGTCTGCAGTGACGCATTCTGCAAGTAATTTGTTTTTAAATTTTCTAGTTTTACTATTTTAAGTTTTACAGTCTGCAAGTAATCTAAGATGGACACTCCCATTCATCTTAGATGCACTTTTGAGGAGGCCCAGAAGGCCTTTCTGGGTTCCTTTTCTGATGAATTTTTAGCATCAATTTGTAAGGATGGTGGGCCTTTCATTACAGAGGTTGTCAGAATGGTGTTGGGCTGAGAGTTTCTTGACAATGAAGATAGGTATCGGGTAGCCATGGACATTACGTCCCATTTTTTGGCTTCCCTTCTGGACCTTGGAGGATCGAAGGTTGACATGGTGATGTTGTTGAGGAGGGTATTCAAAGAGGAATACCTGGGGGATGACATTCAAGTTGTCGCCTTCACTGAATTAGGGGTGGGGATCCCTAGGGCAATTCAAATACCCAAGCTTCTCCTCCCAGGCCAGAATGTGGCCATGCACCCTTTTCTTTTGTGCCTGACTACTGGGCAATTGAAGCGCCATAGGAAATGGGCACTGATTGCTAGGGGTTTTCTACGTAAGTGGTTTGAGCTTGACACAGAGGAGTCTCGGGCAGGGCAATTTGTGTGGCTCAATGAATTCATGCAGCTACTCTTTGCAGAATTCTACACAGAAGGGTGCAATTGATTTTTCTTTATAAAAACTTTTTTTTTTATAAATATTAAAAGCTTACCTTGTACTGGTACTGGTACTGTAGTCATTTACAGTTTTTTTTTTGTTTATAGACATAGTATCAAGTTGAGAATGTAAATATAATATGTTTATAGACATAGTATCAAGTCGAGTGTGTTTCTTTTTGTTTATAGACATCTTTTTGTTTATAGACATAGTATGAAGTCGAGAATGTAAATATAATTTTATGAAAAATACAATGGAAATTTTGCAAGCTTTACCTCATTTCAATTTGTGCTTTGTGTACAAAAATGGTTTTTAATATTTTATACTTCTCTGTAACCGTGATTGCAATATTTTAATTACTTGCTTCAATGCTTTATCAGTTATCTGTAGACTAGCTTATCTATATTTATTTTAATATATATAAAATACGTCAACAAATATCCTCCTTCAGATATCTATTACAATTAAACTTCACTAATTGAAACTATAGTTTAATATTTTTTTTTAAATGGTGTCTCCCACATTTAATTTGGTGATGATGTGAGACTGACACATCTGACTCGTGATGTGAGTCATCCTAACTAGATTAGTTAATGGGACCCACGATCCACGCAGCCACCACACCATTCACCATTGTCATTGGATTTTTATAGATCAATGACCGAAGTTGAGTTTCAGGCCGAAAGGAAAAAGAAACCCTATCTTTTCAAACGCATCCTGGAATCATTACACATGTCACTAAACTCTTGGTTGACCAACAAATAACAATGTCATTTCAATTTGGTGATGACGTGACACTGACATGTCTGACTCATGATGTGAGTCATCCTGACTAGCCTATTTAATGGGACCCACAACCCACGGGGCCACCAGTACCACACCATTCACCATTGCCATTGGATGTTTATAGATCAATGACTGAAGTTGAGTTTCGGGCTGAAAGGAAAAAGACACCCTATCTTTTAAAACATCCCAGAATCATGACACATGTCACTGCTCAGTTAACACATTGACATAATCACATTCCACTTACAGTTAACAGTGACATTATGAATGAGAATGACATTAATACATTATGAGTCATGACGGGTTAGTTAACAGTGACATTAGCAAACCCATTCCAGATTCATGACGCGTGTCTAGTAACTAGTGGTCCACGATTCCACTCACATTTAAATTGAAAGTGACACATGACAGGGTGTGACAACTATAGAGTATAGATTGTACAATTTTGGCACTTTAAGTTTCTTTAATTTTGCAGTTATACATGGTCTACAGATTTAGAAATTAGAAAGGGGTTACAATTTACAAACTTACAGTGCAACAAAGTTACAGATTCTTAATTTCTAGGTTGAGGATTGAGGTCTGAGGAAAGCAACAAACTACAAAGTCTCTCAACTCTCTGCAAAAATCAAAACTAAGGGCAACGTGAACGTCAACGGGTAAGTGTAACTACTAAAATCCTAAAAATCTACGTCCCGCATTTTAAATTTTTCAAGTCTCTTGATTTACAACTTTATTGTTTATATTATATAAAAAAAATTAGTCTGTTAGGTTTTAATTTTGAATCACCCCTGTAGGCTTGTAGCTACAAATACCAAGAATAACACGATGGGCAAAATAATATAATTCCACAATATGCTTAAAACACCAGGTTTCGGTGATTTATTCCATGATATACATGGTCCTGTTATTCATGGAAATAAGGGTATAATGGAGATTAGATTTGCACTTGAAAACAAGTGGAACCATCCAAATAAGGCTTCAAAATTTTATTCATTTAACCCTAGGGTAAATGCAACTACAAATAAAATTTCACCGTGGGAAGCTGGGTCAGCACACATGGCGTTACCTCAAGTATTTCCTTGCCCAAAAATTGTTATGCTCTGCGCCAAAAATTATGATGAAAATAGAAAAGCAATTGTGAATAAAAATACTCAGGAAGAAATTTTGTCCATAACTGAGAGTGAATTTGCTATTCTGTTGAACCTAGTGTTTCAACAACACTCAAATGTACACATTGACTTGGGAAAGTTGGCAGAGGATTATGAAAAATTAGATGCAAAATAGAGAGATTCTTATATCAAAGGAATAACAAGCGGTTGTAGTCTGAGTCTAGACCATAGGCCTCCTTATGATTATGAAATTTTTGTGCCATGGGCACAAGACAGTATTTCCTTGCTAGCATTTTGTTTGGGATTAGATAGTAACAAACAAGTGGGTGCCAGCATTCTTGAAATGCTTTATCATATTCATTTTGAAAAAGAACCAATAAAATATTTTTTTATTGAGCACATTGTTTGTTGCATGCAAGATCAATTACTAATGATTCAAAGAGGTTCAGAGAAGACATTTAGATTCACAACCTACTTGTGCTATCTTCTCCTAGCAAAGCATCGTGCATTATTTCAGGCAAACAAGCTTTGCAGTCAGACTCAAGGCCAAAAACCAATATATGAGTGGACACCTCAGATAAGGATGATTGATAACAGAAGGAACTACAACAATTTTGTAGACTTCTTTTTGGCACCAATGTACCATAAAATTATAGGCACTCCAATGCCTAGATTGCCTGTTACTTGTAGAAATTGCATTCAACTCGGAAGTCAACTATAATTGGCTGACTGGTACTTAATGGAAGAGTACACTATGTTAAGGTTTTATGGTTCATGGGTAGAACCCTACAAACTTCCAATACATGTAACAGAGAGGGTATTTGCATTGGAATATGTACGAAAAATGGAGAGCATAGATGTACTCTTTAATGGTCAGCAAAAGAAAATGATATTTCCCTCCTTGCCATTCTACTTTGGAGGGTTCACATTTGAGAGAAGAGGATTCAAAGTGGTAGAAGCCTTTTTTTCAATTTTTTTGATTTGATGTTGATAGTCACTGGCAGTATGATCCACTAAACATAATTGGAGCAAGGCTTAAAGACAATGGGAACTCTGCAAACAAATATCAACATGAAAGTATGCCTTTGATTGAAAATTTTAAAAACATGGACTCCTGGGAGGAGGTCAAAAAATAGATGGAGAAATATGCTGCTGAAAATAATATGTCAATACAGGAATTGTCATCACAAATAATGGCATTGCACAAATAGAAAGGAAAAGTGTAGGCCATGACATCATCCAATTTCTACAAGAAAGTTGATAAACCATCTACAAAACGTATTCCAAAAGAGCTAATGAATGAATGTATAGATGCTAGATGGAGTCGAACCAAAATTTTTGAATTTTGGGAAATGATGAAGAATCTCGGTGAGCCAAAGACCTTTGTAGATCTTAATGAGGTGGAAAAGGATACAATGTTTAACGAATTATGGAATAAGGAGCATCTAGCTAAAGCATATCACAATGATACTGATGATGATTATGATGACCAGGATTCTTTGAATCCCTCATCGAGTACAGAAATTAAGAGAGGAGTTGATGCATCCACCAAACTTCTATATAGCAAAGGGGTAGAAATTGTAGAAAAAATGGGCTACCAAGGTTCTGGTGGTCTGGATCCCAGTGGAGAAGGGGTTTGGTATGCACCTAAACCACCAGTTGTAGCACCAAAACATGGTCAAAAACTAGGCATTGGGCATGGAGATCAATCATCAACTAAGTCAATTCCATTCACATTGGTTTCAACTCAGTTAATTCCATCTGTTTCTGCTTCAAATACAGTTCCACTTCCACCTGTTCCAAGCACTCAGATTCAATCTAAATCAATTGTCACTCCCATAGCTAGCAATATCATTTGTACAACTAAAATTAGTGGTCCGAAAAGGATATTATATCAATATGTAGATGCAAGAAAGTTTGGTCCCGAAGGTCAAGAAAGTGTAAAGAAGAAAAAGGTTATGACAAGTATTAGTAGTACTACTAGTACAACAGTGCCAATGGTGACTATGAGTCCAACAATTGCCCATCCTTCAGGACAAAACCCTTAGAACAGTCCACAAACCCCACTTGTAATGGGTCTAGGTGTTGGTAATCCTCATGGTATTGGTGGAAGCTCATACATCAGTGCAAGTGCTATTTCACCATTCAAACATTCAATTGTCTCACAAAATCTTGATTTTTGTTACAATGAATTTGTAACTAACTATGAAAAATTAAAAAACAAGAATAGACAAAATAGTAAGACAATGAAGATGGAAACAATTGATGCAGCTCATGATGTAGAACCTGCATCCAATAGGTTATTAACCACATATGACCCGAATAAAGATATGATGGTATTCATGGTTGTTATGCCCCCAGCTAGAGAGTCAGTTAGATCCATCTTAATTTCAAGTTAGCACCCTCCAAATGGATTTATCCAAAATTAAAAATGTGGACAAGATAAATGTGTCCAAAATGACCAACCAAGTGGTCTACAGTTCAGTGATGAAGTTGGAGAGAGAGAAAGGAAAGCTTCAGGGCACAATAGATAAGTTAAAGGCAGACCTGGCAAATGTAAAGGCAAGTGAGAAAGCAGCAGTAAACAAGTGCAAAGAATTAGAGAAAAGGATAAAAAATTCATCCTCTGGCTCTAAAGAAGCAATTGAACAGCAAGAACATATGGACGCAAAACTGAAAACTCTGAGGGAAAATTTGGAAAAAAGGGATAAAAAACTTCAGGATGAAAAAGCCTCTTCAGTAAATTTATACAAAAACTTGGAGAATGCTACATAGGTAAACAATGACTTAAAGAAAGAATTGGAAAAAAGGGATAAAAAGCTTCAGGATGAAAAAGCCTCTTCAATAAATTTATACAAAAACTTGGAGAATGTTGCACAGGTAAACAATGAGTTAAAGAAAGAATTAGAAAATGAGAGGGTAAAAACAAAAGAGTGGGAAGAGAAAGCAAAAGAGTGGGAAGAGAAAGCAAAACAAATAAGAAAACATAGTGAACACTAGTACTCAGAAATGAAAGAAGACCTAAAGAAGGCAAATAATACTATTAAAAATTATGAAAACTTCTTGAATGACCATGTAAATAATATAGTACAGCAAATAAAAAATTACTTCTGGGGGCAAATAAAGACTTCTGCTGATAGGTTGTGTGATTGGTTTGAACTCTATGAAGCTCTTACAGATGTTTTTGAGAAGCTGAAAGAGCAACTTGAGGAGAACAAAAGTTTTGGTCAAAGATAGAAAACTGCAAAGCAGATTATGCAAGAAATCAATAGCACTGCTGACAGGAAATTGGCAAGCAAGGGAATTTAGGACCGCGTTGGTTCAATAATAAAGGTGACCTCTGTATTTCATAAATGTCAGAAACTAACAAAAGCAGAAGAAGTTCTTGCTTTATTTGGGCCAAAGCTCACCAAGATGAACAATAAAATAGCCAAATTGATATCTCTTGGTTTACCGAATCCTGGACCTGATTTGTCAACAATGGGTTTCATTGGAAGAGAAGCTTACAAACAAAAGTTGGAGGACACAATAACCTTTGATTTAGGCAACCTTCCTCAGGACATAACTCATGAAGGCATTGCAAAGTGCATCAAAACATTCACAAATTTGCATGCACTAATGGAAGGAACATTGCTTCAAACTCGCTCTTCCAAGTATGGAATTCTGACGAGAATGCAGGTCATTTACCATACCATCAAAAAATTTTCCCTTCCAACCGAAGAAGAATGGAGCATACTACAAAAACTTACAAAATCATCTTGAATCATAGTATGTGAAAGTACTTTTAGTTTCAATCATCTCTATATCTTTACTATATATCTTTCATATTATCCTACATACTATAGTCTAGACTCTAGAATTGAGTTTAAAGTAACAAGTTTGAACTTTGCTTTTTGAACAAGATCAATGTTGCAGTCTTGCAGATGCTATTGCCTATGCTAAATTACTAAACCGGTCTGTCAAATGTAGAAATGTACAACTAAAGTTGTAGAGATGTTGTAGACTTGTAGTCTTGTAGTTGTCTTATTGATTTAGATTTTGAGACTTCACATTAGGCAAATCGACCTGAAGTTTTTGTTGCTCCCTTGTTTCTATAAAAGGGAATTCAGGGTCATTGGCTTACTAAATTGCCAATGGGAATTGAGTCGTTGACTTTTGTAAACAGAATCAGAGAGTTGTATTCTTACTAGTATTAATCAATGAATGGATACATTGTATCATATTTGTAATTAAATTAATGAGAATCATTATTTCTAACTCTAAGAATTGTAACATACGAATTGCTATGTTGTCAAACAAAATAATGAAAAAACTACAAGAATTGTACCATATTAGCTGAATATTGCGAATGAAAACCATTAATAATTATTAATTATGGAATTGAATCTTGAATCTTGATGACATTATCAACCACATTCATGTTTTTGATGTTGGGATATGCATGATTGATGATGAAATATAGAAACTGACAGTAGACTTCAAGGAAAAAGTTAATAAATACCTAGGACATGCTAATTCTTCAGTGCTACTTCTACAACGGTTCAATTTCAAGCTGCCACACCATATCATCATTGAGATCATCAGATTCATTAGCATCAACTTCATAGCTTCCTTGGTTCTTTGATATGTTTTCTTCACTCTGCATACATCTGCTTAACTGATGTTCACCGCTAGTAGTACCAGTGCCAGTACATGGGTCCCGGTCAATGACATAATTGCCTCTCGCATTCCCACTCCCACTCCCACTTTGGTTTGACATGTTGCCCACCCCTCTTCTCTGACATTTCTTCCTCCACAATTTCAGTGCCCTTTTTGTAAGGAAAAGTATTGACTTCATACCTGGATGTATAGAGCCTCAAGAAATTTTCCAAATTCTTGTCAAGTTTGCTTCTTAGCTTTGACTTTAGGAATCCCAAAGCACTGAAAACTCTCTCATCCTCCACCGACCCCAATATCATGGTTAGACATAATTCAGCAAGCTTGAAATATTCTAATATTGAATCAATCAACAATTCACTCTCAGCTAGGTTTTTCCAAAGCCTTGTTACCGATCCATCTTCCATAGGGTTCTCCATAAGATTAAATTGTTCCCTCATTGTCCATGAAAAATGAGTTGATTGCTCTCTCAAAAAATTTGCATCTAATATTCCATTTAGAGTTACTTCATCTAACTCTTTGGTTTTGCAAAAATGATCTATCAAAGTTAGTAGCCTACTTTTAAAATCTTTCGGATTGGTCATACGCCAATAATGAGGAAACACAATAGCCATGGATTCAAGTAGTTTGATTAGAGGGAATCTTTCTCTAATCTATGAGGAAAGATCAAAGGCAATGTGCTTCACTGAAGCTATTACAAACTCAACGATCTTGGTAAAGTATTCCCTTTTAACACTTGATACTCACCTCCTTAGGTTCTTTCCTGGTTCCTCAGACTTGATTCTGGCATTGCAGTGCATTGGTATCTCAACTCCATAAACTTCTACACATAACCCCCCGTTTGAACCAATTTTTAAAAAGTTATCAAGATTGTCCAAATCTATGATTTTCAGCCAGCTGCCAAATTTTACTTCATCAACAAATAAATGATAGAGATTATCGAGCATCACGCATGTCAACTTACATAGCATAGCATATTCTACGATATACATAGCTCTTTGCTAGGCCTTTTTCATTAAATTTCTCATTTCCTCAAGCATGGGGAGAAGACCTGCTAATGTTAACAGTGTCTCTACATTACTTAACATTGATAGTAGCACAGGAAATTTCGGTTGCCCTGCTTCATCATGACTTGAGTTCATTAGATCAAGCAATGATTGATATTCTAAAAAAACTCGATGTGTTGGTCCATCCAAAGAGATCCATCTGGTATCATTATCCTTAAGAAGCTTATTCCCGTCGGTTAGTCCTTCAGCAAAGTGTTGAAATTCCTTGAATCATTTCAGACTTCGACAAAAGTATTGGTAGATCTCTTTGATTAAAACTTCAATTTTTTGTACTGGAGCATGCTTGCTGACAAATCCAAAAGCTAGATTCATTCTATGGGCCATGCAATGAATGGGAGTAACATAGGGTGCACAAGAAGATTGTATCTTTGTGCAAAGACCACCCCTGTGGCCTTGCATTACTGAAGCTCCATCAGCTCCAACACACACCAGCTTTTTGGCAATGGTCATGTCATCTATACCTCCATATTCAATTAAAGAACTCTTTACTAGTTGAAATAAATTTTCCACTGTCGCATTATCCCTCATTTTAGCAACAGTTAGTAGATGAGGTTGGCAAACAAAATTCTGTATAGTATAAACATGCATGCATACCTAGGAAGTATTGTCTACTGTTGTGACCTCATCTAAAGACAATGCAATAAAATTTGACTCTTTAATTTTTGCCTTCAAATCCTCTTTTTCAACCTCGGCAAGACAACTTGCCCATTCCCATCCACTGTTTACTGACCAGTGACTGTTAGGATAGTTACGAACTTTTAGAAAGTGTAATAAAGCACTCAATGATGGGTAGTCTGTCATTGGATGCCCTCTGCTCAAAATATTAAACACAACACTTAACTGAATAGCTTTTCCCATTAGTTCTACTTCTAATGCTTTTCCAAAACAAGCTTCAATAAAGCCTTTAACTTCACCAGGCTTCATCTTTATATTATCCTAAAATTCATATAATTCTGCATTCCTAACATGCTGAGATTCCTCCTTTGTTTTCCATCTTATCACTGATTTTTGAACTCCATCTATGGTTTTCTTTTCGTAAACTTTACCAATATGTTTTTCTATGGTGTCAATTTTTTGCTACAACCTCTTTTCCTTCTTATTTATCATGCTACAAATCTTACATCTACATTCTACCGAAGGTTCCCCTTCAATTGGATTAGGCATTGGTTCAATGAATGGATATGTTGACACCCAATCTTTTTGAAAATTCCTCGACATATCCCATAGTCTATCATTCTTTGATTTGGATTTTCTTTTCTTCCCTGGAGTTGCACCATCATCTTTTCTGACATTCTCAGTCTCATCCAAGTCGATTATATCATTATGGCTACTCTAGGTATTTAACTGAAAATCTTCTTCAAGTTCATCGTGATCTGAGATATCAGGTTCGCTAACTTCTTCAATATGTCATGAAGGTTTAGCCTCAGGTTCAAAATCTTCTTGTAATGAAGTAACACTAGCTTCCCTATTTTGGCCAGAAACATTTCCATGACCATGACCAAAGTACGATGATAAGGTTCTACATTTTGTTGGCCTCTCTTGGCTTTCCCCATCTGTCAGAGCCTTACCCTTATTCTTGTTCAACATCTCGATTGGCTACCAGCCTAGTGATAAAAATATGTAAAAAAATGTTTACTTGTTGAAGAAGTGACAAATGATAACATAACTATAATATACAATGTTTACATAGTCGCAGAAATTCAAAATAATAATCACTCACCTTTGACTCGCCAAAGCAGTCGAGACTCAACAGTGAGACAGTCTGAAATTCACTATCAATCAAATTGAACCAATCTAAGATTCCAAATTGTGTACAATAACACTAAAGTATGAATGTATTTATACTAATCTCTTTTGGCGAATTGGGCGAAAGGTATTAGGTCAGTGTCCAAATATTTGGTGAAGCCCGCGTAATGATAACACCTCTTATGTTATTTCCTAGGTGATTATGGGTCGCCAGTACCTTGATATGATTAATAAAGGTGGTGATTATGGGTCACTAGTACCTTGGACGTGTTATTTCCTAGGCAATTATGGGTCGCCAGTACCTTGGTATGATTAATAAAGGTGGTGAAAACCCATCAGTTTGAGACACTCATCCATAAAATAACTGGCGAAGTTGGGGCCACCTAAAAAATATTTATATATAACTATCGGCGAATATAGGCCATCCATTTGGGGCCGTGTTGAAATTATAGGTGAATTTTAAAAATATATCATGCCCAAGACGTATACGTCATTGGCAAAAATGTGCAAGAAATAGACAAAATTGAATATAGCATTTGGCGATGGACCCGGGCAATGGACCCAATTTTCATAAATGTGGAGCGATGGGGTCAATCCCATATGGGCAATTTATTCTCCAAATCATGGGATGCCGATGGGCGACATTCGCCAAATGGTGAATAATCGCCACTAAAGTTTTCTCTGATGAAAGAGGGAAATTCAGGAGAATCCTTGAGATCCTATCCCTAATTTCACCTAGAATGAAGAAATCAAGTGTAGAAAAGAAGTGGAAAGTGGAGAGAAAGCCAGATCAAAGAAAAGATCAATTCAAGGTGTTCGACATGACCCCAAACCACTTACTCAAAGGGCTAAATTCTCTTAACATGGAAGTACTTCCATTTTAAGATGATACATTAAGCCCCCACTTTAGCAAGAGTATGGACTCGATGCAAACTCTTGGTAAAGGAGAAGAAAGAAGAGATCCAAGTGGATTCACAATGAGATAAAATAACACTTAGTTAAGGACATAAGCCCCCAGAATAAGGATTCTAACTTGACATACATGCATGAGGGCGTCAAAAGAATAAGGGTTAGTACTAAACAGCCCAAATCAATTAGCATAAGAAACCTTGCTAAGAAATATTTCTCATACTAATATCATATTTGGAAAGCTATCATAAAAGCATAAATGATTACATAAGAAAGAAAAAAGCAACACTATAAATAACATAGCTTCATGATCCTGTCCTACTAGCATGAAAGCGAAAAAAGAGAAAGTAGAAAGTGATTACCTTGCCCAGTAAGATGCCCACCTTACCGTGAATCACCTTGGAGGGAGATCCCAATAGGTTCACCCATAAACTGTGCTTGCAATTGTAATGCATCTTCTGACGACTTCTAGAATACCCATAGATCCACGTTCTTATATCATTATGAATATGAAATGTGTGTCTCCTCAAGATTTAGCAACTTATGTGCATTACCTTCCAAGATTTAGCATATTTGAAACTGCAAATGCGTGTCCCTTCAGGATTTAGCAACTTATGTGCGTTACCTTCCAGGATTTAGCATATTGAAAATTTTGAAAAATGCATGTCTCCTCAAGATTTAGCAACTTATGTGCATTACCATCTAAAGATTTAGCATATAAATGCGTGTCTTTTCAGGATTTAGCAACTTATGTGCATTACCTTCCAAGATTTAGCATATTTGAAATTGGAAATGCATGTCCCTTCAGGATTTAGCAACTTATGTGTGTCACCTTCAAAAGGTTTAGCATATTGAAAAATTTGAAAAATGCGTGTCTCCTCAGGATTTAGCAACTTATGTGCATTACCATTGGAAGATTTAGGATATAAATGCATGTCTTTTCAAGATTTAGCAACTTATGTGTGTTACCTTCCAAGATTTAGCATATAAATAAATTAAAAACTATAGTACAAGGGAGGCCCTATATATACCACCCTCCTTAATATGGAAGAAACATACTATTTTGACATGTTAAGGAAAGAAAAGAACAAGGATAAAGCCTTCCTCAGGATCAAGACAATATCCACAAACAACACCCAGTCCAAGCCAAGAAGGTCACAGCTCCTATGAGGCCATGGAAGGGACAAATGTAAAGAGATATCATGCAAGAAGTGAAAAGAAAGTAACCCTTATGAGGGATAGCACACTATTCAGTTTCCAAGGTGAGAGATATATCAACCATGGGAACCTAATGTCAAACAATAAAATAGGTTATGATCAAGGACATAGATCCTTAATGCAAACCAACAATTTTAGGTATGATTGAATGTCACATAATAGATAGATACTGCTTACCCAAGGAAAGAGGTGAATCCTAGAAAGATAGAAGGAAATGGCATCCTTGCCCCCCAAGTGTAGGACAAAGATGGTAGAGGATACCAACTTCAAAATGCAAGGAGATATCCTATTTAGCAACAATGTATACCATATTCTTAGCAAGGGATATTGACCCCTACATCCAAGAGTGTAGCTAATCATGAAAAGGATATGTCACTCATGAAAAAGGATCCTCAAATGAAAGAGATCTTATCAACAAGACCCCCACCAAAGAAGAGTGCTTTAGATAAAATATCATCTTTCAAAAGGCAGGAACGAAGATTCAATCATCAAGCCCCCTGTGAAGAAGAGGAAGGGGAATCTTTGGAATGAGGGAAACAACTCTAACACCAAAGCAAGGGTGAGAGTTTATAAAGAATATAATTTGCAACATAGAGAAGAAGTGATGACTTAGGACAACAACTTCTCATATAATAAGGTTATCCATAGTCAAAACATATGTCAATATGATGAAATAATATTGCAAAACAAATACCACTTAAGCTAAGGAAAGCAGTTCCCTAGATAAAGAGAAAGAAAGGAGAACCTTGCCCCCCAGAGATGAAAGCAAGGGATACCTTTGCAAAACACATGTCCTAGAAAAGATATCTTGAATAATAGAAGAGAGAAATGGATGAAAAGCTATCATAATACATACCATGAAAACATAACCAATTAAGCTCAAAGTAGGAATATAATGGATTCTAGAAGATAGGAAGAAATACACCTCTTGCCCCCTAGTCTAAAGGAGAAAAGATCGATGTTATATATGAATGAGGGGTAAAATTATGAAGAAATCTCAAAGGAGAAATTCTTTTCTTTTATCTTTATGGATCAGATAATATGGAGAAGGTTCTTTGAAGAATCTCTGCACATCTACATCATGAACCATAGTTTGAACCTCAACATAAGTGTGGGAAGAACTAGGAATAGTAGATGGAGAATTAGGAATATGAATATTAGAAATTGGATTAGGAAGAATACAATTAGGATTAGGAAGTTTAGGAATATTAGGAAAAGTGTAGGAAGTGATATCAATGGAAGACACAACCGAAGGAACACTTGGAACCACAGTTGGAAAAGAATAGATATAAGTAATACTATGGTAAGAAGGCTATGAGGTAGGATCTTGATTTCCCATAAGATCACCACTAAGAGGAAGAGCATTAAGGGAATGCATATCTTTCTCCGCTAATGCCTCATCACTAGAAGGAATCCTAAATTGAGGTGAAGGATTTATAATTTCATCTTCTTTCACATAAGGGGAGTGTGTTTTAGAGAATATGTCATCCTTTTGTATCAAAAATTCTTCACAAGGAGGGGATAAATCAATGTATTTATCCAAAGGTTCATCCCAAAAAGTAGAATTATCCACAATGGCTTCATGAGGAAGAAAATAATCAATATCCAAATCCAAAGGTTCATCCCAAATAGGAGGATTATCCACAATGGTTTCATAAGGAAGAGAGTAATCAACATCCAAATCCAAAGTTTCATCCCAAATAGGAGGACTATCATCCCTATCCATAAAGCACATTGTAGGAGTGTCATAAGTCATTAAAGCTTGATCCCTAAAGGGGAAAGAAGGTAAATTGCATTGTAAAATAGGCTCATAGAAAAGACATATATTAGGAGAAGAATTAACATCAATCCCTAACTCATCTTTGTAAAGGTCAATTGAAGAGGTTGTAGAGGAAGATGAAATAGGAATAGGATCAATGGAGATCTCATTCAAACAATTTTTATCCTCACTTCCATGTACCTTATTAAGGGATCTATCCTTTTGAACAACAAAAGCCTCATCAAAGTACTCAAAACAAGAATCATACATGTTGAATACTAAAAGCATGAAAATGTAAATGTTTTTATATTTTTAAAAAAAATTTACAATTTTTTTGGATTTTTGAAATGTAAATGCAAGAGCATAAAAGAAATCTAATCTTAAGGCAAGAAAACAAATGATCTAACACCAAAAAGAAAGAGTTGTCTATCGTGGGTTCACCAAAATGTATAGGATAAAATATGGATGGGGTCCTAGAACAATGGTTTGCACATAAAAGAGAACCCAAAACTAATATTTTACACTTACATTTGAATTGTATTGATATGGAGAGTAAATGTAAATGAGTAATATTGAAATGAAGAGATAAAGGTACTTACCTCCGAAAAAGAACCTGCTGAAAACCTTGTCAAACAGTCTTAGAAATTGTTGATTTTTACACTCTTGAACCAAAACTGTGAGATCTACAAAACCCAAAAATCTTTTCCAATTTTGAGGGAGGTCGAGTTTGACCCTCATAAAAGGTCAAATACTACATTTTTTCTTTGAAGGTCGATTCTGACTTTGTTCATAGATCCCGAAAGTTCACCGAAAAGGGTATCCAAATCTGCTCTCATATCTAAAATTTTGCACTTGTACCTACAAGAAAAAGAGGGTTTTTGTTATTTTTTTGAGGGGTTTGCCTTGGTCAAACCCCGGTTTGGAATCAACCTTAATATTGAAATTGAAATAAGAATGCTAGCAAGTAGTAGAAGTAGATCTAGCAATGAAGCTATGACATTCAATAGATATGCAATTGTATTTGAAATGTAATCAAGTATGTTGATATGAAAGCTTGAACATAATATCAATACATTAAACCTCCATGATTATATGCTTGGAATCCACCTTGAGGGAAGAATGAATGGATCTTGAAGATGAATCAAGGGATCTTGAAGGAAGATCACACCATCATGATGGCTAGATCTAGGGTTTGAATGATGAATCTTGAATACTTGAACCAAATCCCTTCAATAGCTTGAATGCTTGAATCTTTGATCTTAAATGGAGAACTTGGATGGAGAAGAAGAATTGAATGCTTGAATTAATTCTTTCTTGATCACCTTGAGAGATTGAGAGAAGATATTTCTTGAGGATGAAAACTTGATTGAGAGATTGCTTGGAAACTTGATTGAGAAAATGAGAGAGGAAGGCCTCCTTTTATAGTGATCTAGGGCACAATCCTCTAGACGAGCCACCTTGGGGAATTAAATTCCAATTAGGCCTCAACCCTTTAGGAATGGACCTAAATTAAATATAATTTAAGGGTTTACTATTTCAGAGACCAAAACAGAAAACCCAGAAGCAGGAAAACAATTATTTCTGAAACTCGACAACCGGAGATCCTGGGACCTTGAAATTTGAACCCAGGGTCAAAGATGAGCTCAATCCTAACTAGGTCAGGGTCAAGTTTGACTTGGAACCCTTTAGGTCAAATTTGACCCCTTTAGGTTGATTTTCAACTTAAGGGCACAGATTTCAAGGTCTCAGTCAGAGTGAGAAATAGGAGGTCCCGGGGGTGATCGGAGACCTAGAAATGATGCCAAAACAAGGATAGAATGCCAAGGATAAGCATAAAATCCTATGATAACTATGATGAATTCCAAGAGTACCTATTTCTAATTCCCACCTAGAAAATAGAGCCACGAAAGAGGGAAATTCAGGATAATCCTTGAGATCCTATCCCTAATGTCAACTAGAATAAAGAAATCAAGTGCAGAAAAGAAGTGGAAAGTGGAGAGAAAGCCAAATCAAAGCAAAGATCAATTCAAGGAATTTGACATGAACCCAAACCACTTACTTGGAGTGCTAAATTCTCTTATCATGGAAGTTCTTCCATTTTAAGATGATACAACTGGTAAGCTATTAAAAAATTTAGATGCTACTTAGTTGGAGAAACTATAGTTGCATATGTGCCTAGTGCTGCTGTGAAAGACATCTTAGTGCAATAGGAAGTTTCAAGGAGAAGGTGTAGATGGATTAACAGAATTCAACATTGACATTCAAATCACAAAACTAGTTAGAGGACTAGGATTAGCCAAACTCATGGCCCAAAGAAATTTAGATGCTAATCATTTAAATGTTCTTGAAGAAGAACAGAGGCCATATATATGTGATTTGGATTGTTGTGATTGGTATAAAGATATTGTTGGATACTTGTAGAGAATGTTTCTTCCTCCTGAAATGGATGATAGTAAAAAGAGGACTGTCAAGTTGCCTACTTTAAGGTATGTACTTAAAGGTGAATTATGGTGGAGAAGTAACGAAGGTGTTTTGCTCAAGTATGTTGATCATAAAAAGGTTGAACACTTGTTACAAGAAATGCATGAAAGTGTGTGTGGTGGACATTACATGGCTAAGACAACTGCACATAAGATACTAAGGTCTAGATTCTGGTGGCCTACAATCTTCAAAGATGCACATTTTCTTGTCAAGAAATGTGATGCCTGCCAGAGATTCATAGGAAAATTGAAATTTAGTGGTAATTTGCCTTTGAGACTTGTTGCAGTAATGGCCCCTTTTCAGAAGTTTGGTATGGACTTTATTGGGGAGATCCCAAACAAATCAAGTGGTGGTCATCCATACATTTTGGTGGCCACAAATTATTTCACTAAGTGGGTGGAAGCAATTCCCACTAGAGGGGCTACTAGTAAGGTGGTAACTAATTTTATGATGCAAAATATCTTGACTAGGTTTGGATGTCCTGAGACAATAGTAGTTGAAAATGAAATGTGTTTTAGATCTGAAGAGTTTGGTGATTTTTGTCAGCAATATGGGATTCAGGTCTCATATTCATCCCCTTATCACCCCCAGGGTAACGGTCAGGCAGAATCAAGTAACAAGAGTTTGATAAAAAATTTGAAAAGAGTTCTTGATAAAAATAAGAAATCATGGGATTCCAAGTTGTAGCTGACTCTATGGGCTGATAGAGTGACCGTAAAAAGGGCAATTGGTTGTGTTCCTTTTGATTTGGCATATGGGATTCATGCAAGGTTACCACAAAACAATCTATTGCAGATGTATAAGTTCATCCAAATATATCATGATGATTTGGATAATGAAATGAGGATCAAATTGGAAAATCTGATACTGTTGGATGAATCAAGGAGACAAGCTCATGAAAAGAATATCAACTTATAGTTGTAGTATAAGAGCTTGTATGATAAAAGAACCACAGTCAGAAATTTTGATATTAATGATTTAGTTCTGATGTGGAATGTCAGATTGGAAGATAGGGGTAAGCATAGTAAGTTTGACCCAATATGGTTAGGACCCTATCTCATTGATGCTAAATGGGGATCTGATTCCTATATCTTGAAGGATTTGGTTGGAAATGCTTTGGAATTGCTAGTTCATGGACAATTTTTGAAATTGTACTTTTCATAAGGTACTCTCTTTTATCCATGAATAGTAAGTTAGTTTTCCATTTATGTTGTGTGTTTCCTTTCCTTCTTTCCTATTTTAGCATTCTTTTTGAGGGTTCCTTGCAAGTTTTGTTCAGTTAGTGGTCTGCTCTCCCAAAAATTCTAAGTTCTTGCTATGCCTCCAAGAGGCATACATCCCCAGTTAGAGCCACTGTTAGCCCAATTTCCTAAAAAACCAAAAGGAAATGGTCTATCCTATGCATAAACCCTAAAAAAATGTGTCTTGTCCTTCTACAACTTTTTTCATCTAGCAAACAACAATTTTAAGGTTTTATGGCTTGCACCTTTAGCCTGGCATAATTCATGGTGTGTCCAAGCTCTAGTTTAGAGTGCATGTCCTGAAGTGAAAAAATCAAAGAGAAATTGATGTTTGAAGGTGATGAGGAACTAGGGTTTTATCCATGTCTAAGGGTTTCATAAATTTGTCCAAGTCAAAAAACCCTTCGTCATTTCTATTTCCTCGTTACCTTTTTCAGCCACTTAAGCCTCCTTTTTGCACATGTTTTTTTTTCCTTGGCGGGGTGCTTTGTCTTCCATTCGGTGACTCTGTGACTAAGCATTCACCAGGTCTCTGAGTTTCTAGGTAGTTAGTCTATTTATCTGGTGACCTAGGGATTGAAGCAGTCGTGTATTCTCCTGATCTTGGCAGTTAGTGGCTAAATGTTCAGCGATCCAGCAACATGATTATCTCCTGATCTCGTGATGAAGCAATTAAGTCATGAATTATCAAGCGACTCAGTGAAGACCGTAGGATGAAGAAAAGATCAATAGATGGTGCTTGATCTTGAGACATAACTAAGGTTAGGATCTATATCTGGCGACTTGGCGAAGGCTTTGTTCTTGTGGTTTCTAAATTTAACCAGGGTTAATGAAAATATTAAGTGACTGGGAGGTGTCTTCAGTCACACAATTGCTAGATGACTAGGGGTTAAGTGCTTGTCAAGGTTGAAAAATGAAAAATAATATAGGTCTGGTTGTTGGATTTGATGACATGTCCACCCTTGATTGGTCGCAAGGATTGGTGACTTGGAAGTTCTCAGGTGGGGCTGAGATCCTGCAGATTTTAATGTCACCGTAGATCTTCCATGATCTAACAATTGTCATGACTTCACATAATAGAGATGCATGAAGCTTTATTGATCATGATGTTTCAATAACCATCGATCTTTTCCTTTAGTGAAGATCAACAGTCATGTTTTAAAGGCCGATTGAAGGCTTGGTCGACTATTGAAGATTAATGGGAGTCGCCCGATCTATCTGAAAAGAGATGGATCGACGGCTATGTTTTAAACTTGATAAATTAACCGTTGTCGGTTGACATTTGAATTTAAATTTAGGGTTTTGTAGAAAATAAAAGAGATAATGTGCCCGAATGTGTGCGATCTAATTTCTTTCTTCAAGAGCCATAAATATGGAAGTTTACTGTTGAAAATTGAATGAGCTCCAAGGTGGTTGAGCCGAATATGATCAGATTTTATTTTTTGCTGCCCTAAGCTTGATATTTTGCAGGTGGTTTCTTCTAGATGTAGCAATTATGATTTGGACTGAGCTGTCAAAGGATTCTTCCCTAGTACATAGAAGTAGCTGAGATATTTGTGGTCATATATACTTGTCGTAGGGATAATAAGATCATGCCCTGATTTGCAGTTTGACTGCTAGGGTTTTGAGAATGTAAAGATATCAGATTTGTCTCTAATATTTCTTGATTAAAATTAGGATTGCTTCCTTGCCACTTCTACAATAAATGGTTTCTTGATTTTATTCTGTAGTGGTTGGTAATGCTGCCTTATTTGTGCCCTAAATGACCCTAATCTTGTAGCAATCCTTGTTCTTATAAAAGGATTCCCAAGGTCATTTAGAGGGGTTCTAAATTCTCTGTAAAATTTCTTCAGAGATGGTTCCAAGAGTTCTTTCTAGGGTTGAAAGAGAGAATCACTTGCAAGAGACCAAAGATAGACTTAGTCTTATAGGCTTGCATTCAGGACTGAGAGAAGAGGTCTGTAACCTCTCTATTGTACAAAAATCTTAATGAATCCATAGTGTTCTTATCTTTTGTGGTATATTTTATGTTCAGTTATTCACTCTTGTATCAATTTGTGGCAAACTTGTATAAGGATACTAAAATTGCTTTGAACCTTGTCTCCTACTTACTTATTTGTAATTTCCTATTATCTTGTGAGTTTATGACCTCAAGATCAATAGCTGCAAACATAGGTGTTGTATGTTTTTCTATGTTTTTCTATTAACTTGAAAAGTTAAGTAAATGCTTGATGTAACCTAACAGAATTGCAGAGCATTAAGGAGGATATAGGTAAGTAGTGAGGTTCTCACCTGATTTTCATTTACTAAGTGAGTTATAGAATCAACAATACAGTGAGGAATTGTTTTTGAATATGCCCAATGGATAAGGGACTAATCACAGACACTTTGTCTAATAGATGTTCTTTCTTGTCTAGCACTTCTACCCTAAGATAGACAAATCAAATTCTAAATCTTTAAGTCAGTAGTTGTGGACTAAATAGCTAAAGCCCCTGCTTTATTTGTGAGTAATTTGAAAGTGTGTTTAGCTTCACATCCTATCTCTTTATGTCATATATAATACGAAGTTTTATGGGCACATCTGCTTTGTGAGGATTAGTGAAAAGATTGAGATTAAGTGATCTTAATCCTAGGTGCACCCGCCTGAATTCTGCAGAGTTCAAAGTGTAGAAAGCCTTAGTGCTTTGTTTATTGGTCCTTGTTCTTATATGAATGTACTGATTGTGGGAAGTAAGCTACCCTATAGGTGCATCTCTGCATTAATAAAGGTTGTTAAAATCTTGCTAAACCAAGAGCCAACATCTTCAATGTCTAATTTTTCATCCCTAATTCACTAATATTTATCCTTGTTTTTTCCTCATTTTTTACCTAATCAATCACTTTTGAAATCAATTCAAGTCATTATCAAAATTATTAGAGTCATTTCAGTCCCTTATCAAAATCATCAAAATTGATCTTGTGCCTCATCAAAATCATCAATTTGGTCAAATAAATTAATTTTTCTTCTTTAGGGGTAAATAACCCATAATTTATCTCTAAGTCTTAACCTTGATAAATAAATTACTTTTATTTATCCCTTTTCCTTAAGTTTCACAATTAATTAATTTGACATTAATTAATTTGCTAATTATTGATTTGTGAAACTTTCATAATTTATAAATCTTAATTTCCATTTTGTGGGAATAAATGAGTTTTACAATTCAATAATTCCCTCCTTTCGCCAAATGAGATTTATCCCTTAATTTGTGCTTCACCCACTCTTCTAGCCTCCACTTCCTCTTTTTTAGCCTCCACCTTCCTTTTTCCTTTTGTCATAAACTGTTATAGTTTATGACAATTTTTATTTTTTCCTTTTGTCATAATTTTCATAGTTTATGATGATTTTCTTTTGTTTCCTTTTGCCATATTACCATGATTTTCCCTTTATGATAAAGCGTGATTTTCCATAGTCTATAAATTGAGATATTTTTCTCAATCAAACTAACCATCATCTTTCAAATCTTCTCACCATCACTATAGTCAATTTTATTTCATATGTTAAGTGGATTATGGCAATATGAGAGCTACAAAAACTCTTTTGGAGAAGCAAGAAAGAGCACAATTGTCAAATTGAGGGAGTTTTGTTTATATTTTGGATTCCTTTGTCTCACATTATTTTTTGTTTAGATAGGTTGATAGTGCATACTTTTAGAGCTTTATATTTCCTCTTGTTTTCATGTTTTCCTCATTTTCTTATCGTACATTTTGTGAAACCGATGTGAAAACATGCTTAACTGACTAAATTTTTATATTTTTGTGCATTTGTAGGTCCTGGTGATTCTGCGTGGTTGATACATATTTTTGCATAGTTGGCTAGGGTTTTTGGGTAGTTGGGGCTTAGAATTGTGCACTTGGTCAAGGGAACTACGCACTTGGTTCATGAAACTACATAATTAGTTGTGTCTAATGCGCAATTGGTTTAGGCTTAAATTTTGTTTATTTATTTTTGCTTTCATTTTTCTCTATTTTAAGGTAGTAAATGAATCCTAATGGCATAAATGAGCCCTAATTTGGTTAATGGATCTCACATTTGGATTTGGGCACTAAAAAATAACTTCACATTTCAATTTAGTACTCCTTAAATGAATCTCACATAGTTAGGGTTTCAATTCCAAGTTTATCAATTCAAGCTACTTTAAAATCAATTCAAGTGCACACATAGCCTAACCAGGGGTTTCAAATAGATCAAATTTCATTTCAATTCATGGCTAAAATGAACCTTAGAATCATATTCAGATGTTTATATATCTAAATTTTGCTAAATCATCAAATTCTGCAAGTCTCAAGTTAGTTTCACTGTCTGATTAGGTTTATGTGTACTTGGTTAGGGTTTTTGTGTACTTGGTCACTATAACTACATAATTAGTCACTAGAACTATGCATTTGGTCATTTTTCCTGCACAGTTAGTAAATTGGGTCACTTTGATGCTTTATTCTAATTTTATGCATTCCCAATTCTATTTCTGCACTTAGCATAGCTGGTTTTTGTGTTACTGATGGTTTGCTACAAATTTTTGGTAATCATGGGATGAAGAATTAAATGATAAAATACTAATGTGTTTGATGCAAGACATTTGACGAAGACCTTGTGTGTCTTCCAAAACTTTCATGCTTTCTTTTAGTAGTTAAAAGCACTTCAGTTTGGTGCTTTAAAAAGAACAACTTTGCTTATGTGCTTGAGTGTTTTCTAGATTGTAAATCCTAAGAATTGTATGAACGTATCATCTCCCCTTGCCTTAATAGATCTTGGGTGTAAGAGAAATTCATAGAGTTCTTTTAGAGGGCCTACCTCCTGAGACTTTCTTTAGCAGTGACAATGAGAGGGAATGATCCAGTTGGGAACAAGGAAAAGCTAGCCTCTTTCTCCCACTATAAATAATACCTCCTCAAGAATAAAGTCTCAAGGGTCAAGAGTATCTTGTGCTTGGTATCTGTGGGACTATAGGTCTCAATCGTGCTTGTGTGACCATGGTGCCTTATATGATTAACACAACATACTTTTTCATAGATGCCCTGACTAAACACTTTGTTTTAGTAGCCAAATAAAACCTTCTATTCACTGATGAAAGGGGTCACCCCTACTCATAAAGACATCCCACACTTTCATGGCTCTTGTTAGAGATAACAATCCCTTGGGAAGTTATGACCCTTGGGATTTGAAGCTTGGTATGCCTGAGAAGTGATCGCATTGTAAGAGGGAGACCATGCTACCAAGATTCTATGTTGTTCACCCTGAGTAGGCATGGTTGAATTTTTTTCAAATGGGCATTCAATGGATATTGTCCTTGCCAGCCTAGGTTGTGGTGTGATTTTTTACATTTTTACAATAGTCATTTTGTTTAATGTGTTTTGTGTGAGTGATCAAACATTTTCAAGATAATTAAAAATACATTCAAAACCAATCAAAATGTTATCAAATAATTCCTAAACATTCAATCTATCACAAACACCTTGTTTCAAACTCTTGTGAACATATGAACTTTCAAAATATTAATCTTGAAGCCTTGTGGTATGTGTAGGAGTCCTCATTTACATCTATAGTCCTTGCATATTTTTCATTATAATCCTTGCATTTACAATTTCAAATACTTTTATTAATCCTCATTATAATCCTCATTATAGTCCTCATTGTAGTCCTCATTATAGTCCCATTGCATATTTCACTTAGAACCTTTAAACATTTTTCAAAATCCCACAAAAATCCAAATTTTTAGAGTCTTTCCTTATGTTGTTGAAGATAGGATCTTGACTTGGTCCCTTTTGTCCCTCTTATCAAAATTTTCCTTTTTTTCCTTTTTTCAAACTCCATCTTTGTCATCTTGGATTTGACCCAATCCCTTTTTATCCAAAAATATTTTCCATTTTGATCCTTTAAAGTCAAGATTCCTATTCAATTTCCTAATGTTATACCCTTGTATTTTTATTTTCCAAAGATTTTGTGAAAGATAAAAATTCCAAAAACATAGTTTCATATTGCATATTCAAAATCACAAAGTCTAAGATAGTTCGCACTTTCCCTTAGTTGCACATCATTTCAAAAGCCTTTGCATACCTTAGGTTTCATTCTCATTTCCATAGTCTCTTAAAAATCCATAACAAAAGTGCATCTTGCATACCCCTCATCCTTAGGTGCATTTATTTCTCATGAAATTTGTGACAAGGTAACAAGGTTCCTATCAACCCATGTAGATTTCAAGTGATAACACACAAACATTCTTTGACACTAGATAAGGTGTACCTTTTCAACAACAATGTTTTGACCCAAACATAATGTACACATCAAACGAAGTGACCCAAACATATTTTGAACCAAGAAAAATGACATCAACATAATTGAACAATAAATCACATCAATCCCACACATAATTGATCTAAGAATTGCAAGAAAAATTGGCTAAAGAAAATAAAATCCTGGAAGACAGGGTAGAAAAGATGATAAAGATTAATAGAACGGAGATGGAAAAATTCCTTAGACGCCCAAATGAAATTTTTGGTGAAATCAAAAAACATAATCTCATTGAAAAATCAAACATACCAAAACTTATTTCATAACTAAATGAGTTAAATGAAAACATCAACCAAACCCAATACAATCATGTTCAAGAGCAAACATTTTTCAACCAAGTTCCAAACCATGCTCAATTTAATCAAATTTTAAAGCAAACTTCATGCAACCAAGTCCCAAAATATTCATTTAACAAAGTTCCAAACCAAAGCATGGCATAGTTAAACTTGTACCCCCACCTAATTATGAACCAATATTCATCCCAATACAACCAAGTAATCTTCAAGCAATCACACAACCTGTTATGCCTAGGTTTTCTCAAATAAGCACAAGTTCAAGTAGACTATGTTTTGGACATCAACCAAACATGATCAATGAGAAGCCTTTTTTGGAGCTGTTCAACCAAAAAAATCTTCACAACATGTAAATATTGTTGTGTTGTCACCAATAAGATCAACCAAGCAACGAAAATTCAAACCTAAAATTTCAAAGAGTTTTTTTCAAAAATTGGATTGTATAAATGAAGAGGATGAAGAAAATAAATCACCAATGTCTAGAAATTGATCATCCCAAAATAATCACTTGGATGACACACCTATTTCCTCTCAAGATGTTGACCTTCAAGAAACATCCATGTTTCCCTCCACTCCTTTATCTCCCAAAGATTCACAAGATCGAATTTCTCCATCTCCATCAATTCACACTTCCAATGATGAAACCTTCCAAGGGCCATCCATAGAATAAATTTAAGCTAGTCCCATTCATGATGAAAATCCCTTTCATGCTTCCAAAATCCTAGAACCAATGCCATAATTTTCAAGCAATCCTATTCAAGAGAGTCTCATCCAAAGTCCCATTAAAACTTCATATCCTTCATGTCCAAACATTGATCCCTTTCCAAAAACCCCCATGCATATCCCAATTCATAACCCATGTTGAGAGGATGATTCAAATAATGAAGAAATGAGTCCTAAAAAAAACCAAGATCAAGATCCCAACAATGACCAATCCCCTCCAATTTTTTACCAATATAACATTTCCCTACAGCCTCATAATGATCACACTATCCCTAACTCTCCTATCCAATATGATGCAACTCCCTATTAAGAGAAAAATTTCCTTTCAAGTCCCATTGGCCTTCCACTTCCTAAGAAAGATCATGATTCCCCTTCTAGTCTTCCTAATGATTCTATTCAAAACCAAGAGCAAAACACCTTTAAAATGGAATCCAATGATCCCATTCTTAGTCAAGATCAAAGTATCCCTTCACCTTCATATCCTCCACAAGATCCCATCATCCCTTTTGATCCTCCTCAAGATCCCATCATCCCTTTGGATCCTCCACCATATCTCATCATCCATTTAGATCCTCAAGATCCTTCCATCCCTTCATTTCCATGTCTTGATCCTCCATCTCCACCAAAAGATACTATCCTACTATATGATCCTATTATTGTTCCTATTAGACTGTCGGATCCCAATAATCCTCCTGATCCCCCTAATAATTTGAACACATTTATGCAAGATGTTCATGAACCCCTTACACTTCAAATCGGTTCCTCTAATTCTATTGATTGTGATCCACTTCATGATCCTATTATTTCTTACATGTCATATCCACTTTAAAATAATCTTGTGTCTTGTAGTAAGAATCTCATAAGTTAAAAGAATTATCAAGTCAAAGGGTTAAATATTTATGAATAAAGCACATCAGAACCCTTTCATGTCAAATAAAAGTCTAAAGGTCATGACCTTAGTCCTAAATCTCACTCTCATGGAGTTGGTATCCCTTTCAAACCCAAATCCAAATTTATAGCTCCCCCTTCACCTCTTCCATCCATTTTAGGTCCATATATTCCTCCATCCACTAGTTCACAATCTACTTACCCTCTCCCACATACAAGTCATAAAAGGAACACAACTTGGAGAGCCTTCCACCCATCCAAAAAGCCTCCATTTCATTCCTATCCATCCATGAATCCCCTTCATTTTTCTAGAAATTTGGATGCTAATAATAAAGTTGATAAGTCAAGTATCCATGAATCCCCTTTATTTTTATAGCAATTTGGATGCCAATAATGATGCAAGGGCATTCTTGGTCCTTGATGAATCTACATGGGGGTGTGTTTCTTGGCTGGTGTTACTTGGTTGTAGCCTTAACTGATGGTCTTAGTTATTGAAGGAAGCTTGGTCGCTGAAGGAACTCAGTGAGACATCTTGTACTCGGTGGAACTGGTGCTCAGTAATACCTATGTTGCTCGGTGTTGCTTGGCTTGGTTAGTTGTTTCACTAGTGCTCGGTTGTTTCTTTGGTGCTCAGTAAATGGTCTTACCAACTGGAGTTCTTGAAGATTTGCTTGGCTGACTTGGTACATTTATTATTGGCAGCTATTATTATAGGCTGACATGTTGGATTTAATTATTGTAAGGATATTTGAGAATTGACTTGTATTGCATTTAATATTTGTTATGAAGAGTTAATGGTTTCATCCAGCTGACTTGTGGCTGATGATTAGTATTTAAGGGATGTTTGGGGTAGTTGTTTAAGAGGACTTAGAGGACTTAGAGAGATCATGAAAGCATATCTGAGGGTAGCAGATTAGCAAAGTTGTGGAAAAGTTCCTGTAGGATCTTGCAAATCAGATTGTTATCTGATAGTTTGTAATAGCAGAGCTAGTGGTTTGCACACTTGGAGACAAGGAGATTTCTTAGAGGCTTGTGAGCTCAAGTTTAGATCTACCTTAGGGTTTCCATCAGTTGTTGATAGTTTTCAGAGCTAAACTAGCTGGAGTTGTATTAGACCTTGATGATCTTGCAGAATTGTTTCTCATTTGTAATTGGCACTAACCCGAAAGACCTTACAGTCGGGCATGTTAATGAAAATTTTTTGAAACAATTGTTGTGTTGTGTTATTCTGCTATGTGATCCTGAAGCTGCAAGTTTTGGACTATCCTTAATTAGATCCACCATCCCTTAGACTGCATCAGGTGGTATTAGAGCTAAGTTGATCTTGTGGAGCAAAGGTTGATCTTGTGAAGTTGATCTTGTTGGCAAAGAGATCGTATGATCTGAGTTGCAAATCCATGGCACTGAACTTGTGGAATATTTCCCTAGTTTTTTGTGTGAGGTGGTAGGTTGCGATCTGACTTGCATATAACTTGTAGGTTTTCACAAGGTAGTCGGTGTACGGTTTGTTGTAGAGGGTTTTTCTTATCTTTAAGGATGCCTCCAAGAAGATTGGACCCTAGAGCTATTGTAGATCCTTGTGATGTTGTGGAATCAAAGATCATAGAGAAGGTGCAATTAGATTTCAAATCTGAGATGGAACTAATGAAGAATGACACAGTCGCTGAGATCATGAGAGTTGTTGCTGGTGTACATCATAATGTTGGTAGTGAAGATGGTTATGAGGAAGTTGCTGATGAATTTGAAGCTAGTGGATCTAGTGGTGATGACCGAAGAGATAGATCTAGTGAAGATAGAACTACTCGATTGCATAGATTTGGAGCTTGGTTAAGTAATACCTACCGAATGGAAGTTTCTAATTTCTTTGGTACTTTGAAGCCCGAGAACTTGATTGATTGGATTGGTGAACTTGAAGATTTCTTTGAGCTAGAAGAAATTGAAGATCCTCTTTGCATGAGGCTAGCACAGACAAAGTTGAAAGGACATGCTGCTCTTTGGTGGAAAGAATTACAAAGAGATAGAGAAGATGAAGGTGAAATGAAGATCAATCAGTGGAGGTTGATGGTGACTAAGCTAAAAGATAAGTTCATACCTTCTGACTATGATCTTGACTTGTTTAAGAAGTTGTAGAATCTGAAATAGAAGGATTTGTCTATTGAAGATTATATCGAGGAGTTCTACAAACTTACTATTCGATCTAGACATAGAGAACTTGGTAAGGAAAAGGTAGCTCAGTATGTGAATGGTTTGTGATTCAATATTCAAGATGAGCTTGGTATGTTGAAGATTGATTCTATTGAAGATGCTTATTAGTATGCTTTGAAGGCAGAAGATAAGTTGAAGAGGGAACAACATAGTAACTCCCGAGGGAAGGAAAAGATTGATCACTCGGTGAGGGATAAACCAATGACTACAAAAGATGAACAAAAACCTGTAGAACTAAAGAAGAAGATAGGTAGAGTTATCTTTAAGGGTACTTGTTATAACTATGGGGAAGAAGGAAACCATTCTTATGAGTGCACATAGAAGAAGCTTGGTGACTGATGAACTTCTATGGTGAATGAAAATATTGAGAATGAACCTGAATCTGAGAACTTGCTACTTTGGTGAACATTGCTCGGTACAAAGGAGGAACCTTGTCAGAGGAGTAACTTGTTCAAGACTCGGTGCAAGTCTAGAGGTAAACTTTGTGATGTTATTGTTGACAGTGGTAGTACTGATAACCTTGTTGCTGAGGACATGGTTCAGAAACTTGGTTTGAGTAGAATGAGACATCCACATCCTTATAGGATTGGCTAGTTACAGGATGATCATGCTTTAGAAGTAAGAGAACAATGCTTTGTTGATGTTTATATTGGCCAATATAAGGATCTTGTGTTATGTGATATTGTGAGGATGAACAATTTCCATATATTGCTCAGTAGACCTTGGCATTTTGATTGTAGAGCTATGTATGATTGTGTGAAGAATGTGTTTACTATTGAGAAGTGTAAGAATTTTGATATCACTCTAATACCATGTAAGAATTTGCCTAAGAAAAAGAATAAATGTCAAGATCTAGAAGCTCAAGAGATAGCACAAGAGAGATAGGAAAAATAATCAAATAATTGATTATAGCTAATTGAAATTGAATACAAAGTAGGAGTGCCTAAATATATAGGTAATGCAATAAGACTACATGATAAGGAGATGATAAGATATCACCCACACAAGGTGGAATCACATGTCCGCCAAAGGTGGATCATCCTTCATTGTACATGAAAGTATGTGCAACATGTGCAACAATGAGAGGATGATAGTGTGATAAGAGCACTAAAGGTGGATCTCACACACAAAGAGGTATGTGATGACAACTATCACACCTAAAGTGGAAATTCTCCTAACCATGTGCTAAAATGAAATGCAAACTCCTAGGTGTCACAATGACAACTAATATGCAAATGCATTATCCTAAGTAAACTTAAGTAAAGTGTAATTAGTAATATTTAATTACACCAACACCCCCCCTTAAGTGCAACTTAGGGGAATGCACTTAAGCTCACAATGCAAGATGGGTCCTGGCTACTAGGCCATGTTAGATACCCATGTACAAAATGCAAGAACAATGTAATCTCTCATAAAGTGGAGAAAGAGGGAAAACCTCATGGGAAAAAACCTCCCCCAAAAAGAGAGATGAATACAAGATGCATGCATGGATGGAATAATCAAGACCCCCCAATTATGACATAAATCATGCATATACAATAAAAAATCCCCCCAAAGGAAGGAAACAAGGAGACATGATATCCCCCCCATAATGAGTAATCTCCTCCGAGGATGGTAAGTGCTTGAAGACAAAACATAATCCAATGCCTACAAACAACATTTCTCCCCTTAGGAAGAAGATACACCAAGTATAGATGTAAGAAGGCTTCCCATTATGGATAGGAAGTAGGAAGGGGAATCCAAATGAAGTATGATGTTGTTGAAGTATGCCCAAGTGTCACCATATCCTTGGTTGATGAAGATGCCACAAACCAATCAGGAGAAAGCCCAGTAGAAGAAGGTGACAAACAAGGAACCAATGATAAGTGATCCATGTAAGAATTTGGATCAAACTCCAAAGACAAAGATGCCTTCTCAAATGAAGTAGGAAGAGAAGCAAGAAATCCCCCCCTCAATGTAGAATGTACACCCATGATAGGTGTGCCTGAATCAATATAGAAACTACACCAATAAAATTGAATAATGCTCCTCCCCTTAGGAAGAAACAAGTCCATAGGTGTATCAATGAATCCTTCCCAATCTATAGGAAGAATCCTCAAAATGTAGGATGTCTCAAGAAACTAAATAGGAATCTCCAACACATGAGTATGATCAGCTTGAACCATGCAATGTGACATCTCAAGTGAAGTTTGAGACTCATGAAAACCAATCTCCAAAGATTCAAATGTCTTCTCTAAAGTTAAAGAGACCTCCTCCAAATGTTTTATCAAAGGATCCACAATCATGTCAATCTCAAAAGAAGGATCAAGTGGAGAGTGAAGATGAGGGTCAACATGCTCCCTTGCAACAACTAAAGAAGGATCATCCTCAACAAAGAGAAGATGAATGTCATCAATGAAGTCTCCCAAATCTAAAATGTAGGACTCCACAAACAAACTTGCAATGTCTGTCAAGTAGTCATCCCATGGAACTATAACTAGAAGATAGGGAATATCTTGCTACACTGAATCACAAGAGCCAATGGTTGTAGAAAGATAAGCATCATCAAGAGATGTGATCTCAATAGGAGGAGAAGGAGCTGCAACTAGAGGTTCTGGACATTTTGGAAGTGGAGAAATATGTGGATCTCCATACATTTCCCAAAGAATAGTCCAAAGATCAAGAATATTTTTTGTCTCATCTTCATATTCATCAAGGGAATCCATAACATCCATATCCATATTCAAATAGATAACCTTAACAACTTCTGAGTAAGAGTCAAAATTGTAAGAAGGACTTTTAGGTCTATACTCATACAAATAGGACAATAGGTTATGTTCACAAAGATGAGCAAGAACCAATTCACTCCATTGCTTATAGTTTCCTCTTGTCAACTTAATTAAACCATCCATGATATACTTCTCACATGAAACAATGAGACCAAAAAATCAATGCACCCCCAAAATGCAATGAACCAAAGAATCCCCCCAAAATAGATGATTTTGGCACTTTATATATAGTGCGTGTACAATTTCCACTTGCCAAAATGAACCAAAGTGGACTTCTGATTTTGATAATTACAACAGAAAATATGAAGCTATTGTAGACTCATACAATTAAGACACAAGACCCCTCAAGGATCTAACAAATTACAAGTGCCAAAAATGGGCCAAAATAGACCAAATTTTGAGAGTACTATGTCCACTCAGAATTTTTCCAAACTGATACCAAATCTGAAAAGTAGATAAAAAATCATGAACTTTCAAAAAAAATAGCACCTGAAAATGTGTCCATATGAGCCCGAATGAAGCCTCTAAAGTTGTAAAATTGGGATTTGTGATTTTAAAAAAATATCAGAAACAGAGATCAAACATCACCTACATCATTGTGTAGATCATGGAATTCTACCCCAAAACAAAAAAAAATTGCTCGAAAAAAGGAGTCCGGATGACTAAGATATCGATGTTTGAAAATCTCCTCTGAAATTATTTTTTCTGAATCGCTGCCACTGAACCTTGAAAATTCAAATGGCTCTAGATTTGGCTTCAGATGTCTGATTTGGATGAAACAAAACTTGATTTAGGGGTTTTTGGACCTCCTCAATATGATGCCAACCTCTGATTTGCACCAGCAAGCTCCAATTTTGACCTGCAATAAAAATCTCTCAAAATAGGCTATACAATGAAACTCCTATGGCTCTGATACCATGTAAGAATTTTCCTAAGGCAAAGAATAAATGTCAAGATCTAGAAGCTCAAGAGATAGCACAAGAGAGATAGGAAAAATAATCAAATAATTGATTATAGCTAATTGAAATTGAATACAAAGTAGGAGTGCCTAAATATATAGGCAATGCAATAAGACTACATGATAAGGAGATGATAAGATATCACCCACATAGGGTGGAATCACATGTCCACCAAAGGTGGATCATCCTCCATTGTACATGAAAGTATGTGCAACATGTGCAATAATGAGAGGATGATAGTGTGATAAGAGCACTAAAGGTGGATCTCACACACAAAGAGGTATGTGATGACAACTATCACACTTAAAGTGGAAATTCTCCTAACCATGTGCTAAAATGAAATGCAAACTCCTAGGTGTCACAATGACAACTAATATGCAAATGCATTATCCTAAGTAAACTTAAGTAAAGTGTAATTAGTAATATTTAATTACACTAACAAGAAGGATGACAGGAAGTTTTCCCTGATGCCTTTGCTGGATACAACACTCGATAGGAGAAGTCTGAGTATTGGTAGCCGAGTTGTGTTGGTAGATCTTGAGAAAATGAATGATCAATTTGGAGAACGGACCTGTGTGTTGTCAAGGAAAGACTTGAAGAGACAGAGGAAGCTGAAGTGGAAGAGTATGCAAAGTGAAAAGGTGGAGGACTTGTATGTGAAGAACCAGTTCGAGATTTATGTGTTGAATCCTAGACGATGTTCTTCTTGTATATGAACATCTTTTCAAACCTGGGGTGTCTGATGCAGGGGCATTCTTGGTCCTCGGTGAATCTGCATGGGAGTGTGTTTCTTGGCCGGTGTTACTCAATTGAAGCCTTAACCGATGGTCTCAGTTATTGAAGAAAGCTCGGTCGCTGAAGGAAATCGGTGAGACTTCTTGTACTCGGTGGACCTGGTGCTTGGTAATGCTTGCATTGCTAGGTGTTGCTTGGCTTGGTCGGTTGTTTCACTGGTGCTCAGTTGTTTCTTTGGCACTCAATAGATGGTCTTACCAACTAGAGTTCTTGAAGATTTTCTTGGCGACTTGGTGCATTTATTGTTGGTAGCTATTGTTATAGGATGACATGTTGGATTTAATTATTGTAAGGCTATTTGAGACCTGACTTGTATTGCATTTAATATTTATTAGGAAGAGTTAATGGTTTCATCCAACCGACTTGTGGTTGATGATTAGTATTTAAGGGATGTTTGGGGTAGTTGTTTAAGAGGACTTAGAGGACTTAGAGAGATCATGAAAGTAGATCTGAGGGTAGTAGATTAGTGAAGTTGTCGAAAAGTTCCTGTAGGATCTTGCAGATTAGATTGTTATCTGATAGTTTGTAATAGCAGAGCTAGTGGTTTGCACACTTGGAGACAAGGAGATTGCTTGGAGGCTTGCGAGCTCAAGTTTAGATCTACCTTAGGGTTTCCATCAATTGCTGATAGTTTTCAGAGCTGAACTAGCTGGAGTTGTATTAGATCTTGATGATCTTGCATAATTGTTTCTAATTTGTAATTGGCCCTAACCCGGAAGGCCTTATAGTTGGGCATGTTAATGAAAATTTGTTAAAACAATTATTGTGTTGTGTTGTTCTAAAGCTGCAAGGTTTGGATTGTCCTTAATTGGATCCACCATCCCTTGGACTGTGTCAAATAATAAAGTTGATAAGTCAAGTATCCATGAATCCCCTTCATTTTTCTAGCAATTTGGATGCCAATAATAAAGTCGATAACTCAAGTAATCCACATGTAATCAAGGATCAACATGTCAAAACAAAATAAAATATGATCCAATAAGAAAAAGAAGTATAAAAAAGGCCACAAAGTACCATCAATCAAAAAGATAAGTCAAAAGAAAAATGGGTTCCTAAATCTCTTGTGTAAGAAATGCATTCCAAGGACCCATAAAAAAATGAAAAATCAAAGCCCACGTGGATTCCCAAGAAGCTTCTTGAAGCACAAAGTCCTAAATAAAAATCCAAGTTGTCATCCAAAATTGCTATACCTCCACCTTAAAGCCTTCCATTTTCCAAATCCATTTTGGGTCTTTATGTCCCAAAATTCACATCCATTCCTCCATCAAATCCATCATATCCCTTTCCTCCATTGCTCCATCACCCCTCAAGGTGTGTGCCAATGTTTCTCTTTCCTCCATTTTCACCCACTCAAAATCAATCCTTCTTTCAATCCCTCCAAATCCAATGCCTATTTTCTATCCTTTCATCTAGCTTCTCCAATCCCCTGCCTAAATCCTTATCCTATTCTATCCAATTATACACTTCTTTTGTCATCACCCTACCAAGATCTTTGAGCATACTATCATAGTCATGGTCTGTTATTACATGTCCTTAAAGAGAACTATTTAAAGAAAAAGGCATTTGAATCCTTCATCCATGTCATATCATGCATCCATTATCTTCCCAACATGTCAAAAAGTAGAAAACAAACTGAAAAAAAATTGAAAAAAAAAACTAAAAAATAAATACGATCATGAAAAGACTCCTAAAAATTCCTTAAAAAGAACTAAAAAGCATAAAAAGATCTCAAAAGCATATAAAGTCCTGAAAAATCTTTAAAATTTTCAAAATATCCTAAAAAATCACAAAAATTCAAATAATTTCAAAAATCATAAAAATAAAAAAAATAAAAAAACCTTTCAAAAATTTTGCAATAAATTTGTACATAATCTTTTTCATGTCATCAACAAATTGTCCCTTGTGACAAGACAAACATTAGAGTAGACACAATCAGAAGACTTTTCGAACATTGTGCTAAAAAAAATTACGTATCAACATACAACTATCCAATCAAGTCAGCAATCAATCTGATCAAACTTGTCCAATTAATCAAACAAAATTAATTTTTCCTTTATCAACCTATCATTTGTCTTATACAAGGTGTGGTATACTCAAAACCAAATGACATTAGTCTTAGATGGGGTACTTCATTCCTAAAACCAGACATTATCATTATCATTACCAAACAAACCATCAACTTTGGCAACAAGATCATAATGGTTGTTGACTTGCTTGGTTTAGCGAGTCTTGTCTTCTATAAATTAAGGCTTCAGCTCATCTCAAATCACCTCGTAATTGTGCAAACTTATGCTGGTGAATTGGTGTCTAAAGAATTGGATCTTCTTTTGCAAATCAAACAACTTTGTGAGATCATTCATATTTTAGCATATCATATTAGAATTTCATTTCTAGATTAGCATATCATATCAAGTTTTCATCATCATAATTGCCTAGAAAATCCAAAAATATAGATTAATTTGCATTCATTCCATATCTAGATTTGCATTCAAATCCTTCGTTTAGGTGTCATCAAGGTCACTGATCTCGGTGTAATCTGAGAATACATACTCGCATCTACTAGAAGGCAATAAATCACCTGGTTAGTTTAGTTTTCATTTACTACATGATTTTGATTTCAACTAACCTCTAATGTTTTACTAAAGTGTTGTGTCTACAGATAGGTACAAAATTCACACACACATTTCTGGCACCCACCGTGGGGCCCTGATACGGGTTTCCAATTCAATTCTATCAATTTTTGTCTTTTCTTGTCATTTTCTGAGCCAAAGCTATGATTTTTATATTATGTCCGTACAATTTTCGTATGAATTTCTGACAAAAGTCATACCAGACTATACCCATAGTCGTACGATAGTTTATTTTATCGAGGATCTTGTCAGACTATACACACTATCATTTGAAAGGTAGAAAGTCGTATGATCTGACACCTAGTGTCATACGAGTTTTTGGACTGTCATCTAGAAGCACACCCACTATCATACGAGTTTTGGCACCAGGTTTTAATTGTCATTTCATTTTTTAGGCAGTTTGTCAGATTTGATTTCCAGATTTGGACTAACAGCTAATCTTAACAATTGAAATTCTTTATTTTTGATTGACTCCTACTGGTTTTGATTGGGAAAAGCACAAGAATTGCTAAAAATAGGTAAAAATCTACTAAGCGCGTTGCAAGGAATTCAAGTAATCTTCTCAGCTGATAAGACTTCAATTTTGGACTTAAAACGAACATCTCATGTGTCTAGCTTGAGTGACTTTTTATTGCTTCCACATCACAGATTTCATTTGGGCTATAAAAATGAACATAGATTTGCTTTCAGTATCTTTGTTACACATAGTAAATAGGCCGTATGAACACTATTTGTGGCTCTTGAGAGAGTGATTTTCCATTGAAGCTCCTCTTAATGAAGGAACCCTTGTAGGTAGGGAGGATACTGAGGGAGTCTCACGTTCCACTAGATCCATGTGTCTTCAACTTTTGATCGATGCATTCTCTCTCCAGAGAGGTTGATAGGTCGTAAGGGGTTGACATCATAGATCTTTGTGAGATAATCTTGGTCTTAGCATGTCAGATTAATCTGTTTGCTTTGTTTGGGTTAAAAGTGAAAAGGCTAGGGGATTATGCTCTACTTCTTTTTTGGATAGTACCCGAAACCCAAATCCTTGAATCTGGAACCAGTCTCCATGTGGTATATTTTGTGAGTCACCTTTAGAGAGGGTTAACCATAGTGGACAATCCCTTAATTGGTTCAACCACATTGATGGAACCTCAACTGGTAATAGCCATTTTCGCCGTAGTAGTGATAGCCGCTATATAAATGTCCTTGTGGAAGAAATCTTCATAGGTGTGGTTCATTGTTGGGTTGTCAGATCTCCCTAGCAGCTCTTGATTGATTAAATTCTCAGACTGAGTCAAAACCCTGGTGCACCGGGATTGGAGTTCACCCCTTTGGATCATAAAAGTTACAGAGTCAAACCATTACTAAAAACCCTAGAGAGGCCAAATTTTCATTTTTCTAGGGTATATGTGCATTATTGTAAAACTTTTTGGAACATACACAATTAGCGCTTCGGAGGATTAGAACAAATAAAATCACTTGATTGTTCATGTGCAAGGTTACTTTTGCCCTTGTTCATTATTTTCAGACATGCTTGAAATCACTTGCTTGTTGTTTTGCGTGCTTGCTTATCTATCTGGTTATTGAAAACAAACAAATCTATTACCATCCTCAAATCTAGACATTGAAATTTGCAAAGAAACTGAATCTGAATACTCAAAATTTGCAAAATCTAAAGTAAAATTCTTTTCTGGAGTCCACTGTCATCTCAGTCAGTCAGAGAGTCGTACAATTTTTGGAAAGAGTCATTTCATTTACCCCTGAGTGTTGTATGATAGGTACATTGTTGTATGAGTGTTTCTGCCAGTCATTTTCAAAAATCAATTTTATGTTGTCCACTATCGTACGAGTTTAGCAATTATCATTTCATGCCATACCCACTGTCGTATGAGTCTGCAGGAAGTCGTTTGAGAAGTTTTGAAAAATTGCCAGAAAGTTGTCAAAATTGCTAAATATCTAGCTTTTTCAACCTATTTCCAGAATTTGTCAAATAAATCACTGTGTCAGGAACAAAGCTGTAAGCTATTGAGAATCCAATCATTATCCCAAAGTGGTCTTTGGAATCTGATCCAGCCTTCTATTTAATCGATTTGA
The DNA here is from genome assembly GCA_027943335.1 of Chamaecyparis obtusa. NCBI lineage: Eukaryota > Viridiplantae > Streptophyta > Pinopsida > Cupressales > Cupressaceae > Chamaecyparis > Chamaecyparis obtusa. Next base: position 102,529 of record BSBK01009595.1, on the reverse strand, counting down.
GTCTTTATCATCTTTTGTCAAAACCTTGTCATTACTATCAATCTTTAATCAATCTTCAAAATGACTAACTAAGTGTTGTGATATCTTGTCCACTATCTTTTGGGGATCTACCCATACATCTAGGGCATAGTATCCCTCATCTAATTCATATCTATACTTCAATCAATCAAACCTTGACAAGGTTGCATCATCTGATCATTTTGATTTAGTTCATTCTTTAGTTGTCTTCTTCTTATTCTTTTGCTTCACCCAAGGTTAATGGTGGAAACTAGAGCTTCCTCTCACAAGAAATTTGGAGAAGCATCCTAGACCCTACCTATTACCGCTACCAAGGGTCCAACTCTTGAACAACTCTACAATTTGGTTCTTTACAAAGACGACGGTCTTGGCAACTTTCAATTAAAAACCGGTTACATACCTCCTCCTTCAACTCACAGAGACAATCAACAAACCCCTCATCAATCTATTCCAGGGAGTCCACAAACTCCTACCATGTCTCAAGTAGGGACAAACTTTGGCTCTCAAAGAGCTCAATCTCAACATGGTGCAAATCAGGAACCCACACCTGAAGAAATTTCTCAATATCAAAATGATGATAACTTCAAATGAATGATGAAGCATTTCTTGAAAGAAGACAGAGAGGCATACTTTTTACAATTGGCTCATCAAGGAGCTAAACTTCCTTCCAACTTTAATGTTGAAGATATCATTACACATGAGGAAGAAACTCCACTCACAGCTATGATGAAACAGATGCATGCCATGCAAGTCAAGCTTAATAATCTTGAGAAAGAAAAGAAACCCAAGCAGTTCTCCATGGAAGCCCTATGTCCTTTTCCATTTGACAAAGACATGTACATGCCACCATTCCCAAAAAGAGTGGAGATTCCTAAGTATGATAAGTATGATGGACACTCAGATCCTCAAGATCATGTTAGAGAATTCTGTACACAATCTATGGAGTTCATGCACAAGACAACTTATTTGATGTGTCTCTTCCCTCGATCTCTAGGTGGAGCGGCCATTCATTGGTTCTCTAGATTGCCTTCTACTATCAAAAATTTTGAGGAGTTGATCAAATTGTTCTATCAACAATACTCCTACAACATTCAACATCCAATCACCATGATTGATATCTATAATCTCAAGCAATATCTAGGGGAACCATTCCTAACATTTCTTAAGAGATGGAGGAAGAAGTTCTCTCTATATGCCAGACCTATTCCAGAAATAGAAAAATTGGAAATCTTCATCAATAACCTTGTTCTAGAAATCAATTATCCTCTAAAAATGCAAGATCATACATCTTTTGATAAGATGGTGGACAATGCTATCAAAATTGAAAAAGTGCTTGTGAAAAAAGGAGAAATCACACTTCAAAAAGACAAGTACGAATCAAGATCCAATTCTAAAGATAAGAACAAAAATTGGAACAAGAATAAAGGCATCATCATAGATGGAATTGTTAATACCATCTGTTCCCCATCTAAGGCACCAACTTTCAATCTAACTATTGGTACCCAAGCCATAAAAGCTTCAGAACAAAAGGTGTTTGAATCATCTCAAAAGAAGCCGAAGTATAAAAAGTGGTCCGCTGATAATAAACGAATGTTCACTCCTCTTGGAGAATCTTTAGAATCAGCCATGAGAACTCTACTAGCTAATAACATAATCTCCTTGCCTAAGATCCAACCACTTGATTCTGAGCCCAAACCAAAATGGTGGAGAGAGAATGAATTCTATGATTTCCATCAAGGTAAAGGTCACAAAATGAATAATTGCTTACACTTGAAACATACTATTCAAGATCTAATTGATAAGGGAGATATCACCATTGACAATCATAAGAGCAATAATGATCATACGGCATTCATAGAACCATTTCTAAAACATGGTCAAGAAGTTTCACCTTCTCAACCTAATATGGGGGCAAAGGTCAATTATGCTTACCCGAGAAATAATGTTGTTATCAATATGGTTGAACCTTGTCTCTCTGAACATTGCAATGTCATCACAATTGTGCGAAGAGATAGAGATCATTCTTCAGGTAATGTAGTTACTAGATCACAAGCTCGGGCACATCTAAATGGACAAATCCCAGATTCATCAAATGTCCCTAAGATGCCCTTCAATCTTTCTTCTGCTTCCAAATAGAAGGTTGTTTCTAAATCTTCCAATTCTAAAGATACAAGGCCAACATCTTATAGCATTGTCCAACAACTCCAACACACTAATGTGAAAATATCCATGTTTGAGTTGCTTCAGATATCTCTAGCTCATAGAGCTATTCTAGATAAAGCTTTGCTCAGATCCAATGTTCCTAATGACCTTGATTTAGACAGGTTCCAAACTATGGTTGGACATCTTACATCTCCGCAATATATCTCCTTTTCAGAGGAAGATGACAACTCGTTGAGTCACCCACATAATCAGCCTTTTCATATAGAAGTATTGATCCAGAACCATAGAGTCAAATGTGTGTTGATAGATGGGGGCACTGGCCTAAACATTTGTTCTTACAGCTTGATCACACAATTGGGATTTTCAGAATTGGCTATTGATCCTAGAAAGAAAATAACTATCAAAGCCTATGATGAACAAGAAAGATCTTCTAAAGGCACCATTATCTTACCTATCAGAGCAGGTCCAGTTATCAGAGATACTATATGTCAAGTTATTGATCTACCTTTGGCTTACAACATTCTTCTAGGGAGACCATGGATACATGAGATGAAAGCTATTCCTTCTACATTTCACCAATGCTTGAAATTTCCTTATGAAGGAATAGAGGTCACTATTCCAGGAGACATATCCACCACTTGCAATACATTGAAGGAAAGTGAAAATAAGCTTGTGCCTAATAACAAAGAATCTTCCATTGAACCAACTAAAGAAGCATCCACATCTAAAATGGAAGATCTTGCAAAAGAGGTTAATATCAAAGAAAATAGTATGGGAGAATATACTATGGAGCCAGTCTTATCTTTGACATCTCCCCCTATCTCACCTAAGTCTTATGGAAAATCTTTGAAACAATCCAAACCAAATTCTAAAGAACCTCTTGAGGCATATAAAAAGAACTTTGTAGTAGAACAAGTCTCCAAGCAAGAATTTGAAGAGGATGAAGTTGTGCTTGCATGGCTTTACAAAGATGAACCTGAATCCCAAGTTGTCCAAACTCATGATTCTACAGTATCCAAAGATTCTTCTAAGTCATATCGCCCAGGAGATAAATTAATAGATAAGATGGGATATTTAGGTAAAGGACCTCTAGGAGTCAGAGGAAAAGGTCTTGAGGCACCTATTCCCCATACTGGTAGAGCAAACAAAGATAAAGTTGGCTTAGGATTTAAAAAGAAACCCTTTCACCTCAAAGGTAATTGTTCCCATGTCATAGAGCAGATCACACCAAGAGAAGCCCTTCTTAAGAAAGAAGAAATAGAACCATCAGATGGTGATTCAAATAGCTCAGAACTCATCCCCTATGAAAAATTTCCTAAAGAGATCAAAGACCTTCTTGATGATAAAGATGATCCAATCAAAAGAATTAATGTAGTAGAAACACAAGAATCTACTATCAATCAAGAGATAGTTGCAACACAAGAACCAGCTAATCTCAAAAACAATCAAGAGGAGGAAGGTGGTAGTCATTCTAAGATAGATTCTCATGAGTATGAATTCAAATCAGAATTTGAGGGTAACCCTTCTTGGGGTATTCACCCGGACTTTACTCATGTTATAAGATTTCCTAGAGATCTTGAATCAAAAGATGAATCTAATGACTATGAATGGGGAATCATTCGAGAACCAGAGGAGCTTATCACCAAGAAACATGTTGATGTTATTCACCAATATACACCTCAACCCAATGTAAGTCTAGAGTGAAATGATGAACCTATCAAGTCTAATCCACCTATGGCTGAATTGGATTCCCACAATGACATTGAGCCTATTCATGAATTGAATGTCTTAAGTTGTAATATCACCTTTGAACTCAAGTGTTGGGTTAGGACCAATGATGACATATCCATATTCGTAAACACTATCTCCCAATCTTTCCCCACTTTGACTATCCAATATCCAGAACTTATTGATCAAACCTCCACAAATCCGAGTCATGGTATTTATACCTTCCCAAATGACTATGCCCTTGATTGCTACCTCAATGCAATTGAACCTATGAGTACTTCCATCAGTGAACCGAGCGTTAGCATGATGGAGTTGGACATCAAGTATCTTAGTTAGAAAAATAAGAATAAAAAGAAAAAGAAAAAGAGTTCTGAGGGTGAAAACCACTTTGTGGCAGTCTCAGAACCTACAAAAGTAAAAATAAAAGATGTATCTAAAGGTGAAAACCTCTCTGAGGTGCCTAAGGATGAGATATTTGATGTCCTTCCAAGTCATTTATAGGATAGATCTCCAGTTCTAATTGAGCCCACTCAACCTATCAACTTGGGAACAACAGAGGAACCACAGTTGATTCATGTAGCACAATCTTTATCAGAAGAAGAGAAGCAAAAATTTACAACATTCCTAACAGAGAAGAAGATCAACTTTGCATGGAAATATTCAGATATGCCAAGATTGGATCCTAATCTTATAATGCATCATTTATCTATAGCTCCAAATGTCAAACCTATTAAACAAAAGTTGAGAAAGATGCATCCTCATGTTGCACTCTTGGTAAAAGCTGAATTAGAGAAGCTCCTGAAAGCTAGATTCATCTGATTTATTGACTATGCAGAGTGGATCTCTAATATTGTACCTATTTCAAAACATGATAAATCAATCCCAGTATGCATAGACTTTAGAGATGTAAATAGAGCATGCCCTAAGGATGATTTTCCACTACTTAACATTGATATGATAGTGGACATGACTGCGGGTTTTGAGATGTACTCTTTAATGGATGGTTTTTCTGGATATAACCAAATAAAAATTGCTCTAGAGAATCAAGAGAAAACTACTTTCACATGTGCATGGGGTACCTTCTGTTGGAATGTCATGCCATTTGGGCTTTAAAATGTTGGTGCTACATATCAAAGAGCCATGACATCTATTTTTCACGACATGATGCATAGGACTATGGAGGATTATGTTGATGATACTTTGGCAAAATCTATGCTTAGGGATGCACATCTAGATGACTTGAGCAAGATACTAGATAGAATGGAGAAATTTAGTCTTAGACTAAATCCTAAGAAGTGTGCTTTTGGTGTCACTTCTGGAAAGCTCTTAGGATACATAGTTTCAAAGAAGGGCATTGAGGTTGATCCAACAAAAGTAAAGGCTATAATGGAAATGCAACCTCCAAAGAATATCAGTCAAATGAGGACATTGAAAGGAAGAGTTCAATCTATCAGAAGATTCATATCACAGCTAGCAGATATATCACAACCTTTTACAAAAACATTACATAAAGGTGTGACCTTTGCATGGAATGAAGAATGTGAGGAACAACTTTAACCATATCAAGAAGTATTTATCAAATCCTCCTATCTTGATGCCTCCTATTCATGGGAAGCCTTTGATCTTATATGTCTCTGCTACAGATACATCACTAGGGGCATTGCTAGCACAACATGATGAGAACAAAAAATAAAGAGCTATATACTATATCAATAGAACATTGGTTGCATATGAGAAGAACTATTCAATGATTGAGAAAGCTTGTCTAGCTATGATCTTTGCATCACAAAAATTGAGACACTACATGTTAGCTCATACAACACAATTGGTAGCTAAGATCGATCCACTCAAGTACCTACTAAGAAAAGCTGCCCTCACAGGTAGATTAGCTAAATGGGTTATGCTCTTAAGTGAATTTGACATTGAATATGTGGAAAGAAAAGCTATAAAAGGGTAGGTTACTGTTGATCAATTAGTAGATGCACCTATGATTGATAATACACCAATGCAAATGGAATTTCTAGATTCCTCTATCATGACTCTTTCTTCTCGAGAATGGCAGTTATTCTTTGATGGCTCCTATACACATAATGGATCTAGAGCAGGCATATTGTTCATAACTCCTCAAGGATACTCAATTCCAAAAGCATTCAGATTAAAGTTTCCTTGCACAAACAATATTGCAGAATATGAAGCCCTTTTGAATGGCATAAAACTATCAATTGAGTGGAGAGTGACAGAGCTACACATTCATGGAGACTCTCAACTTGTTATTCATCAAGTCAATGATGTGTACCAACTAAAGATGAAAATCTCATTCCTTAAAAGAGAATGGTAGATGATCTTAAGAAATATTTCATATCTATCACATTTGAGCAAATTCCTAGAACAAAGAACAAGGTTATCGATGCAATGGCAACACTATCTACTTTATTACAGCAGCCTGAACATGAGCTACACTATGAGTTCCTGGAGGAAGCACTATCTTATCCTGCATATGAATCCCCTGAAACCCGCATGATTTGCACTATTGTAGGTCATGATTCATCTAGATATAAAAACCTATTTTCCTATCTCCAAGACCAAATCATTTTCGATACCTTCAACCACCATGAAAAGAGATACCTTATCCATAATGCCTCCTGATATGTCATCATTGGTCATGATCTGTACAAACAAGGTCTAGATGGTACGCTACTTAGATGTTTAGAATGGGAAGAGTCTCAACATGTGTTAGAGGAAGTCCATGAAGGTATTTGTGGGTCACACTCGAACGGTTTAACACTAGCTTGAAAACTTATTAGGGTTGGGTACTATTGGCCTGAAATGGAGAAAGAGGCTATCAAATTTGCTAAGAATTTTCAAAAGTGTCAAGTACATGGCAACCTAATTCATGCTCTAGGGAGAGCTCTAATTCCCTTTACTACACAATGGCCTTTTCAACAATGGGCATTTGATCTTATAGGGTCCATTCATCCTCATTCTTCTAATGGACATACCCATATAATCATAGCTATAGATTATTTTACAAAATGGGTAGAAGCAGTCCCTTTGACACAAGCAACTGGAAAGAAAATATCTATGTTCATATTGAACTATATCATATGTAGATATGGGATACCTCATTCCATAATCACAGATAACAGTGGGCAATTCAAGAACAAAGACCTAGATGATCTATGTGCCAAATTCAAGATCACACAACATTGGTCTTCTATCTAAAATCCCCAAGGGAATGGACAAGCAGAGGCTTCTAACAAGAATCTATTGAAAATCTTGCATCGCACAGTTAATAAAATAGGAAAATATTGGCATCTCATGATCAATCCAGCTCTCTAGGCCTACAGAACAAGTATCAGAACACCTACTAGGGCCACAAATTTCACTTTAGTTTATGGGTCTAAAGCGGGTACTACCTATTGAGGTTGAAATCCCATCACTAAGAATCAGAATGCATGGTCTAGTAACTGATGATGACTACAAAGTGTCTAGGTTGCAAGAATTGGAACTACTAGATGAGCGCAGACAAGCAGCATATGATCATCTCAAAGTATATCAGAAGAGAATGTCTAGAGGCTACAATTAGAAAGTCAGACACAGAGAATTTCAGGTTGGTGATCTAGTCTTGAGAGAGAATCCTAAAAATCAATCACATCGAGAATGCAAGGGGAAGTTTGAACCCAACTAGCTGGGTCCCTTTGTTATCACTGCTACTTTTGGCTCTAGTGCCTATCAACTCTCAATGACTAAAGGAGAACAGCTCTAAGAACCAATCAATGTTCTCCATCTAACGAAATTATATGCCTAAGGCATTCAGTGTATGGTAAAATGTCCTGCAAAAAATCTTAAAAATCTTAAAAAGTCCTAAAAAAATGAACATCTTGGTGAAACCCTAGCAATAGGTGCCTTGATGATTCACAAAAAAAGTCAAAAATATCAAAAAATTTGAAAAAAAGAAAAATACAAAAAAATGAGAAAAAGAAAAAGTGCCTTGGTGAAAACCTGGAAATAGGCGCCTTGGTAGCAAAAATAGAATCTCTGCCAAGATGGTGAAAACTTGGCAAATGGGTGCCACTTGTTTCAATACACTCCATCTATCAGCACAATCTTGGTCTTTCCCAGCTTTCAGTCTTGCTTTAGTTTGTACATATCTCCCGGTTTGTTTCTACATTTTCAATTTTCAATAAGTCGGTCTGTACACCAATCAGCTCAAGCATCTATATCCTATCAATGCTTAACACTTGGGGGAAACCAATGTCAAATCCTATGATCTCCAGTATACTTTAGATGTGTCATATCCAGTCAGAGTCCTTTGAAGCTTCATCTGAGTCAGTCAGTCAGTCTCGTCTCCAGAAAGGATTTTGCATCTACACCAACGCAATCAAACATCAAATTGAAAACAATATGTGCTTCATGCTTTTATCTCCTTGTATGCTTACTGATTCGCATTGAGATTTTTGCATATTATGTCCTTTCGAGCTCTTCGATGATGTCCTTTACAGGATTTAGAGAGTGATGACTGGGGGCATAATCTTTTCTTTGTCTTCTTCTTGTATGTGAAAATATAACATTTTTGGAAATTCTGGATTGAAATGGTGTCTGACTATAAGAGCCTCTATCTCGAATTGGATGGCCATGCGTACCTCGACCATGGATATCCAGAAAATTCAAGGAAGTTTGATCTAACTACTATCTTTTTGAGTGAGTTCTTTCTCCCACTGTGAAATGCAGTCTTACCTAAGGATGTGAATGATAAAGGGTCACTATGGTTAATTCACATTGGATTTAGAATAATCTCTTGACTGCTTGATGTGTTTGTAATGCAAGGCGTATTTAGGTCATCCTGGCGTTTATGCCTTGGTGCTTATATCTAATCCGACATTCCAAAAATAAAATCAATATTCATATATCCATGGTTTCTTAATCAGTGGGTGTTGTATTGATTCTTGCACATACAAATCGATATTCATATGTCTGTGGTTTCATAACTAGTGGACATTATATTGATTTATCCAGTTACCTAAAAATTCAATGATGAGAATAACCAACACATGATCAGTGACTAGGTCCTAGGTCTTAGGTTGCATTTCACTATGCATGTCTCTTTGAATTTTGCATGTTTGCATGATCTCACAATGGTTGGCTAAACTTCAATGCGTAAACAATTCTCCACTTGTCTCTTCAAATCTAACAAGAGCTGAATCTTACACGAAGGTCCATCCAATGAAACAGCAAGTAGAATCCTTTTTCGGGATCAAAATCAAAATCTGAGATCGTTCATATTATTAACTACTTGCATAATCAACCTTCAATCATCACAGGAATCTAGAATTCAACTTAACTGATTATCTTACATCAAACTATCAAAATTTCAACTTGGTCAACCATGGTCAACTCATGGTCAAACCTAGTCAAACTTGGTCTCCAAGACCTCCAAACGTTGCAGAATGCATTCTCAAATGTGTTTAACCACTTCTCCAATCAATTAACATGCTTCTAAACTATCAACGCTGAATTTTCTTGTCAGATTTCAATTTTAATCTCGAAGGGGGCATGGTATTGCATATCATTCAAAGTCTGTAATCTAATTTGAAATCATATCTTTATGGAAATCATATCTTTCCTCAGTAATCAGGACAACAACCACGTCTAGTTGTTGATTCATCAAAAGACCTCATCGCTTGGGGCAAATCAATCATCACTCGGGGCATATCAGATTCATCGAGATCCATATTAATCTGGTATTCTCTTAATCTTGTAAATTGTATCAATTTTTGCAACTATCGGTTCAATTGTGTTATTTCCTTGGTTCTTCAAAAATTGAAGGGTTCGGATGTGATACCAATTTGATTCAATATAAGGACAATCAGGTTTGGAATCAGTCACTCACTTCTTCGCAACCATAAGGTTTGGAATCAGGCGTTTTGACACTTTTTTGCAATCATCGGTTCATTTGTTGTTATAGTTAACATTATCTTTGGTCATTCAGGACCTATTATCTTCATATCAAATCTTTCAATCAATTTCTACTTCATATCAATATCAATCTCAAAACATCTTTATCATACACAGACTGTCTTTGAACCACTACGCTTGACACAGTAATTCAAAGAGGGGCAAAATGTAATACCCCAAAAATGGGCTATAGGTTCATTAACCTCATACATCGACAATTCGAACGAAATCGACATCAAAGTCCTAACCTAAGGCACATCTGAACATCATCGAATCCTAATTGATTATCCTAAATTCTGCATCGGGGAATATTCCTGGAAATATTCCTAATTATCCTAATTATCTTTGATTTAATGATTATTTGGTGATAAATCCTATTTATCCTAAAGTTTGATTAATTGAATATTCTCAATATTTAATTAATTAAGTTTAATTCTGCCACTTAATTGTTTAATTGAAGTTAATTATATTTATTCATAAATTGTGTTATTTAATTTTGACAATAAATCCAAAATCCTATGAATAATTGATTAAATTATTATTTAATTAATTAAAGCAAGTTGTCAATTTTTAATAATATTGTTTTTGAATAAAAGTTTGAAAAATAATTGATTAACCCATAAATCAATTGTTTTATTTTTCAAAATCAGTTAAGTTGGAAATAAATCACTTTATTATTAAATTAATTCATAAATAAAACATGCACAATCAGAAAAGCAGACAACTATCAATTATCAATTAAATCTAAACTCTATTTTGAGTTGAACTCTGCTTTTGCATGTTTTTGTGAGTTAATTATCCTTTATTTAAAAATAACTCAAAAATCAACCTGAGTTATTTGAGTGATTTATGGCTTTTTTTCATGCATCTCCAAAGCCCTAGATTTCTATAAATTAAGGCTTCAACTCATCTCAAATCACCTCATAATTGTGCAAACTTATGCTGGTGAATTGGTGTCTGAAGAATTGGAGCTTCTTTTGCAAATCAAACAACTTTGTGAGATCATTCATATTTTAGCATATCATATTAGAATTTCATTTCTAGATTAGCATATCATATCAAGTTTTCATCATCATAATTGCGTAGAAAATCCAAAAATATAGATTAATTTGCATTCATTCCATATCTAGATTTTCATTCAAATCCTTCATTTAAGTGTCGTCAAGGTCACTAATCTTGGTGTAATCTAAGAATACATACTCGCATCTACTAGAAGGCAGTAAATTGCCTGGTTAGTTTAGTTTTCATTTATTGCACAATTTTGATTTCAACTAACCTCTAATATTTTACTGAAGTGTTGTGTCTACAGATAGGTACAAAATTCACACACACATGTTTAGGGAAGAAAAGATGAGTTGGGAACAACTAACAAACAAAATAGAAGCTATTGTAGAAAATACTAATAGTAGGATTATTCATCTACCTAAGAAGGAAACTAGGATGACATATTGGGATGAAAAAATGAGAGGCGGATGAATTGGCCTAAATATACCACCTTATGTTGGGATGGGAAGGGAAGATAGCAAGAAAAAGAGAAGTGAAGTAAGATGGAATCCTCCCAAAAAAGGATGGTTTAAGGTTAACTTTGATGGTGCTTCCTGGGGAAACCTGAGACAAGCATGAATAGATTGTTGTATCCACAATTCAAAGGGAGTAGAAATTGCTAGTATGAAAAAACTAATAGGCACAGGAACCAATAACACTGCTGAATTTTTGGCACTGGTGGAGGGATTATTGATATCCAAGAAAATGAAGATAAATAAGTTGGAGATCGAGGGAGATTCTACTATAGTTATAAATTCATTGAGGAAGGGCATAATGCCTAAATGGAAACTCAATGCAGTACTTTCAAGAGCTTTAACTTTAACCAAATTCCTTAAAAAATGTACTTTTAATCATATATATAGGGAAGGCAACTCGAAGGCTGACAGACTAGAAAATACAAGGGCATATGGGCAGGTAATATGGTGGATGAAAGGACAGTGAGGTGTATGTTTTGAGTGTTGTAGTTTTGATGTTTTAATATATTATCCCTTGGTCTCTACTATCCTCATAAGGAACATATAAATATAGGTATAGGGATGATATTCATTAAGGACTTAGGGATAGATACATAATATAAATATATCTTCATTAGATATCACCTTTGTATATATACATATATATATTCTCCTATGTATATATCCTCCTTGGGGCTCCCCATCATTTCCTATATTAAGGTGGATCTCCAGTTGGCCTTGTCTACAAAAAATGCACACACACACACACACATATCAAGTGCAAGAAGTTGGGGCCCAATTCGATGAAAGCCTTGTGGACTTGAAAAATACCACTAGAAACAGGCACCCGTTTTAGGTCCGGACGCTCGATCCAAAAACTCAAAAAAAAGGTACCCATTTTTTTCAAAACGGGTTCCCATTTTCAAATTTTTTTTTAAAATTATACTTAGAAACTAATTTTAATACACTAATTTATTATATTAAAGAAATGAGTACGAGTTTTTAAACATGTACACATTTTTTAAAAAGTTGAATTTACAAGCCACTCTTTGCATTGGACTTTGGGTTGGGATAGGCTTGGTAGGACCAAGCCTATGCTTTGGACCTGCAAAATAATGGCTAAGGCACTAGAATCCCAGATTTATGCATTGCCATAATTTTTTGAG